>PVKN010038222.1:0-11108 GCA_004027915.1 Capromys pilorides
AATGCCAAAGATTCTAAACCTTATTATCTTGTGTCTGTTTTTCTTCATACTGTATCTTCTTGGGTTTCCTTCTGGCTTAGCCAGATTTCTGCATGATTTGATTTACTTCAGGTTAATGAAGCTGGCTGGAAAGGAGCTTTGCAGAAATTATAAAAGCTCCAGTAAATCTCGTCGCTGTACACACAATAGATATCCAAGAACCTCTTTTGTTGTACCAGTTACTCAGACTTCTGTGTAAACAATACCTCATTGTCGTGCTCCTATCATCCTGTTTATTATAGTCTGTCATTTTGTAACGACCTAAAGCAGACATTTTTAAGCAGACGTGAGATCTGATCAGTCATTTGAATGAAAACTTCAGGAACCAAATAACCCCTTATTTATTTAAAAGTGGAACTGATACGTTATTGTTGTTTCTTTGCTGTAGAATTGTAAAACGAAATTTTTCCCTACAGAAGGCATCTTTAGATTTCTTTCTTCTGTAGACTGACTGAAATTCATAGCATGGAGTTTAGGATGCAAACCCCAGCTGGGTGCAAGGGCAAGGCCAGATCAGCCTTTAATAGACTGTCTATGGAAGAGAGTTAATTGATTAGTTGATTAAATAGACACTGCATGTTAAAAATTAATGCTATAGCTGTGAGGAAAATGCTTAGATTATGCAAATACAAAGTGCCCTCCCACCTGCAGGGGGTACTATCTTAAGACCCCCAGGGGATACGTGAAACCTTAGAGAGCATTACGTTTTGTGATTTAAAGCCTTTCACATCCTAATTCAGCATTTATCAAGTACCTTGACCTTAACTTCTGCAGTTCAAGATGCAACAGCAAAACTAGCATGGATTTATTTGTATGTTTCCCAGTTTCACATATTGAAGACCTTTTCTTTCCCCAGATTTTAGTAGTCTCAGCATAGGACTTTTCTTACTGGGAACAATTTCCAATTCAAGGTAGCACCTCATGACTTCTCTTGGCATATCAGAACTCCGCCTATCACAGTGCATTTGCTTTGGGTCAGTATTAGAAAAGAAAACAAAGAACTTCAGTACAACTACTGCAATACCATGACATGTGGGGGTGATAACTAAGACAGCTCCTGCAGTGTTTAAAGGCATGCAGTACATACCATTTGAATACGCTGGACAAAGAGATGATTAGGTCTGGGCGAAAATGGTACCAACTGACTCAAGGTTTTGTCATAGAATTCAGAATAGTTTAAATATTAACACCTATGGGATTTTTCTTCCTGGAATTTTCCATGTAATAATTTCAAACCTTGACTCACTGAGGTTGAAATCCCCAAGAAGTAAAACTAGAGATAAGCAGGGGCAGAGAGAGATTTAGTATTATCAGAAACTTTAGAAAGATTCTAGAATACTTCAGGTAAAATTATGGGTCAGACATTTAGTACAAGAATGGCAAAGTCTTGCCAATTTTTCTTTGTTCTTATCTCAGTTTTTATATCCTCCTTGCAAGCAATGTCTGTGTGTCCTGTAGATATCCACACCACCCCAGATGAGAAGCTCTATGTCCTTTATGTTGCTGCTTCAGGACCCTCCCTCCCATGTAATAACTTTCAAACTTCCTATTGTCCCAATCAGCTTGGGTGTCTTCTGGACTAGAACCTTCCCAACATCCCATTTTTATTCTTTGTGGTCTCCCCTTCACCCCCCAACCCATACAATCAAACAGAGCTACTGTTGCTGTGTTTCTTCTCTTATCCACGTCTGCTCAGAGGATGGCTCCCATGGAGAACCTCTATATCTTTTTACCAGTTTTGGCAGTGGTGCTGTCGGATTAATCCTCATTCAGATGATCCTGTTTTACTTGAACTTTTTCCCCCTCAGTTTTAACCTATATTCTACTCTCCTTCAAAACTTCTAGAAGATTCTAAATGAGATTTCACCTGGCTTTTGACATCCTCCCATCTTCTATATCTGTCTTTGTCTCCCGTCTGATGCTATCACTGAATGCTACAGAATTATAATTTTATAAAGGAATTTATGAATGACTTATCTCATGGTTTTGGAAGGCCAGGAGCCCAGTGTTGACTTTAGCACTGGAGAAGGTCTTCTCGCTGCAGTGCAACATTGCTGATGTCCTTCTCTGTCAGATAGAACAAACATGTCAATCCAGAGCTCGTCTCCTCTTCCTCCTCCCATTCTTCCTCCTATTGCTCTTCTTTCTCCTCCTCTGCTTCCTGCCCTCTCCTCTTCCCCTCTTCCTTATAAAGCTGTTATCAACCTAGTGAGGTAACACTGTCCTAACCTCATCTAATCCTAACTGCTGCTTTAATTTTCTACCCAAATACCATTAACTTAGGATTTCACAGATGTTTCCAACAAATGAATTCAGAAGGATGCATTCACCCACCAAAAAGCCTTTCTGCCATATTTGCCATCTTCTGCCATAAGTCAGTTCTAGAGTCCTTGAGTTCTCTTCTTCCCCTTTGAGCATCTCCCAGAAGTCACAGATACTCTGGAATCACACATCTAACAGGCCAGTGCATGGGTGGCAGTTTTTTCTGTGCCTTCTCTGTGCTGCTCCTAGGAGGAGTGCTGAGTCAGAGAGGTTAGTGAGACCTGACCTGAAGAGATTCTTTGAATTAAGTAAAAAGCTGACTTTGGGGGCCATGTTATGTATGACCTCTGGCTATGCCAATTGATAAATTTTAAATTAAGTAATGTCTCATAGTTAGAATTCTTTCCTATATGTGTAAAGAAATGATATTGATATATAGAGGGCAATACAATTATTTTTTTTATTTTTTAAGAAGAGTAGACATTAGAATTAAAACAGAAAGAAAATTACAAATGTTACATATTTTCTCTTAGTTATTTGACTTTCAGATAGTGTAATATATAGTGTTATCTTTCAACCAGTTATTCATATTACCAAATATATGCATGTATAGAAGAAAGAAAAAAAGAAATGTAGAAAAAGACAACAAAAAGGAGAAATAATTGAAAGGAGATGAAACAAAGCATTATCTGCTCCTTTCCATAGACCAGCAGAAATGCACAGTATAGTTGTCAAAACCATCCTGTTTACAAACATAGATAAATCACTTTCCCCTACTCCCTCTCCTGTGTGCAAATTAAATTTTTGATTTTGTTTTGTTTTCTTGTGGCATCACTTCACAAGCATATTGAGCACTGGTGATATCCCTGAATATAATGATCTACCTTCTTTTGGTATGAACTGACATTAAATAGGTGCTTTCAAGCAGTGGCAAGATTCCAGTTTCAAGAAAAAGATTATTCTGGCAGATTAAAAATGTTTCTAACAAATTAATGATATCCTGCAGTTTATTTTTTTAATCAGGAATTGAACTCATACCCTTTGCATTTGACATGCAGGCACTGTGCTACTGAGCTATATCCCTGGTCCTTGGAGTTTAAATAATGGTACTCCGTGCCCTAATCCCCCCACCACACAAAAAAGTCTCCAAGTCTAGAAATAGGGCATTGCCTTCTGCCTCTTAGAAACTGCCTTAGAATTTAACTGGTGGAGCACGTTTCAATAGGGTTAAATTTGAGGGACTCAAGACGTCTCCCAATGGTAGTATTAAAGAGGAAAAAACATGAATATGGGATCCAATAAATATACCGTAGTTGTGGAAATACATTTGAATGACAGCACTGAAAAGTGAAGGTGCACATTTCAAGAAATTGAACTTTGAACTCACATAGGCAAAAATGAATTGGTTAAGAACAACACAAAAGAAAAAGTAAGCGGAAAGAAGCAAATAAACAAAAAAGCAGAAAAGCAGAAATTCTGAGTTCTCTTAGAAGTCTGTGATGAACTGTGTTTCAAAAATAAAGGTGTGGGAGCTGGGAAGATAGCTCCGTGGCACAAGTGCCTGCCTGTCAAGTGCAAGGTCATGAGTTCAAACCCCAATCCTGCAAAAAGAAAAAAGGTGTGTTTTATGTACCAAATTCAATGGAGAGCACATAAATTGAGGACAGTCATAACCTTAGTGACATAGTTTTGGGGACTCTGATGAGTCATTTAAGTAGCAATAGAAATGCTAACCATATTTTACTGAAGGTAGCGAAATGGATCCTTTACATGGAGGAAACTCCTGAAAAGTCTTGTGTGAGAAATAGAGAATACAGTGAAGGAATGGAAGAAGGTCTGAGGGAAGAATCTGGGAGCTGCAAGGAATCTCCTGTGTCACCAAGTCAGCGTCCCCCTGTTGTCTTCAAAGAATTCTTCCTGGGTTTGAGCTGAAGTTAGCCACATGCATTATTTAAACTTGTGCTGCCCAAGCTCACTTACTTTAATGTAATAATAATTTTATGGCAGTAGAATAAAATATCTTGTGAAAACGTTGAGTAGTCGATTGATAATTGAATAAAAGCTGGAATTCTGAAGGTGACTTCTAAAGGAACTGCTTAAAGCAGGTTGTCTCTCTGAGTAAAGCCTGCTGTGCATTCTTGGCATCCTAATGCAATGATTTGCATGGCGATAATGGATGTTTCAGGACATAAAAAATGTTAATATTTTATAGCACTTATCAAATTCTATCGACTGTCTAAGTGCTTTAGAGGTGATAGCCTACCTAATAATAACAATCAAAATTTTTGGAATTCTTCCAGTAACTCAAGGGGGCAAGAAGTATTCTTACACAAATTCTAGAACTGATCAAAAATGGGAATACTTTGCTGTACGTACTGTGGGGCCAATATAGTGCACATTTCAAAACCCAACACAGTCAAAGAATCTATCTTATCAACATAGATTTCCAATAAAAGGTATATAAGCCTCTAAACTGAAATCACAAAAAATAATTAATGGATTCATAAAATTTAAAATTAATGTGTCAGTAGATTGATTGTAATCGTGATGATGAAAATTATTGAAATTTTTCACAGGAATTGATCAGATAATTCTATTACATGAAATGCAAAAGTCCAAGAGTTGCAGAAGCACTATTGCAGAAGGTACTACTAGCACCTATGAGGTGTATTAGAAAGCCTTTGTAATGAAGAGAATGTGGTGTTGACATTGAAATGGACAAATAGATCAGATCACAGACAGATCAAAACTTCGAAAGCAGTGCAAGCAGTAGAGGTTTTAAGTATCTTCTAACCTTTATCCTGATTTATATCAAAGGCAACATAGTTGCAGCCTGTAGGAAAATGCTTATTTTGTAAAATTGTGCTGCATTTAGTATTCACATGGGTCAAAAACCATCAGTTGACTCCTTATACTACAGACAAATACAAATTCAACACGAGCAGCTGATCCAAAACTGGAAGACAAAGATTTCAAAAGGAAGCAAGAAAATATCTTTATACCTGTGTGATAAGCAAAGATTTTATAAACTGGAAGCAAAGTATAATCATGGAGGAAAATTCACAATGCATTATAAAATATTAAAATGAACCTTTCCATGGAAAATATCAGTAAGAGAAAAAATAAGCCACAAATAAAAGACACATTTTTTAAACATAAGACCTAAGAATATAGAAATAACTTCTACAATGAAAAGTCAAATAACCCAGGTGAAATTTTCACTAAAATAGCCTTGAATTTGCACATCACAGAAGAGCATCTCCAAGTGTCTAGGAACCATGACAAGTGGCTTTATAACATTAGCCATCAGGTAAACACAAATTTATATAATTACTTATAACTAGGATGGATTAAATGAAGACATCAACATCAGGCATTGTCAAGGGTATAAGAAAATAAATGTTCATGCCTTGCTGGTACACTGAGTTATAAACTGGTACAAACATTTGGGCAAGTACCTGGTTGTATCTATTCAATTGACCAAGTAGATGCCTTATGACCCTTCCCCCAAGTTATACGTTTTAACCAACAAATATTTTCAATGAATGCCATGCCCAAGAACATTCATAAAAACACATACATTTTTACCAAACTGGAAAGTCTTTTCCTTTAATATCTTAATTGATCCTAAAATTGTGACTATAACATAGAAATAAAAGACTAACAGCACATGTAACACAGAGAGAAGCTACACAAAGAATACTCAACAAAAGAACTCCAAATGCAAATGGATGGAATGTGTAATTTCATTTCCAAAGTTCAAAGAGAGGTAAGCGTAACCTATGGTTTCAGAAGTAGAAGTTAGGAGAGTGGGTGGAGAGACTAATGTTACAAAGGGGGCTGCTGGTGTGATGCTAATATGCATGATTGGGGCCTCTGTGGAAGCAGGGTCTGGATTCCAATTATACGAACCTATCACTTTGAAACTTTTTGAGTAGTAAACTCAAGTCTTCTATAAGATTTCTACATGGCTAGTAAAAAAGAAAGCTATGAAGTAAATACATACATATACCTATGTTATAAAGAAAGTGAGACCAATTTATCTCTAAGACCTTAAATATAAAGAGGCAATGATGTCTTTGATATTTTAAATGTATTTCTCAAAACCAATGCAAATAAACTTTTACATTTTGTATAAGCGTGGGGATCATTTTAAACCCAAAATACTTTTTATTGCATTTGGATGTTCAATTCTTACCTCAACACAAATCAATCACCATTTTCAACTGATCTTTATATTAAAGGCTACTAAAATCACTTCTCCTAACTGATTGCTACTGAAGCATTAAAAGTTCTTTTACAGGAGCAAGCTGGCCCATAAAACCTCAAGATGTGAAATGTGCCAGAAAGTTTTTATTTGTTTTACAGGTTGTACTGCTGTGCTCTGAGAGTGGCACCTGGGACTACCCCTCTCGCAGGAGTGATTTTATTTTTCCTTCTTACACGTTAAAGTTTGTAAAGCAAAAAGGTCATAAAACTTTGAGTATCTGAGAAAGCCTATGTATTTTTTTTCTACCATGGAAAGAAATAAATTAGATAGATTAGATGGATGTAGGTAGGTCATGTACACATGAACACACACACATACTCATAAATTTTGTATAATTTCACACATATCTAAAAACTGATTAATGGACTCCAAGTGAGAACATGAGAGCTTCCATTTTTAGGGAAAATCTTCAAACCTGCCTGTTGCTGACTTGGAAACTTTAGTAGAGAAATATGTTTTGCAATGCCAATGAGCTACTCAGTACTGGAATTTAAGACAAGTTACACCTTCCAGCTTTTCTCTGAAAAGACCTTATTGCAATATTGTTTTCTCAGGGCTCGGGGTTGAACCTAGACTCTTCCCACAGACATGCATCTCTACCTCCTTACCCCAGTTTACTGTTTTTTAATTCACTAAATTGCATAGTGTGAACTGAAATTTACAGTTCTCCTTCAGCCTTCCAGAGGGCTGCAAGGTATGGATAGGTGTGAACCTCCATGACCTACTGTGATATTCTTTTTAGTGAAGAAGCATTTGGATTTCACTTTTCATTACCTCAACATATTATAAAGCACACAATCTTTCTTCATCTCTTTTCATCAGATCAAAACAACTGGAAAATAAAAACGTACAACGCATTTTTTTACATCACTATGAGCACACTAGATAAATTATGACCTATGTAGTGCTAACTCCCTCCTTTTCGGTTTAAGCTCCTAAATATCAACACATAGAGTGTTATTTGCTCTGTTGAAGGGACAGCAGATTACTATTCCCTAATGAAGGCAGGAATCATGTGCATCACATCTCTGTTGCTTTTTGGTCTCAACACAGGCACTGAAAGGGGGCTGCTGGGTATTGTGTAGGAAACCAAGAACACCTGTGACTGAGACACCACAGAAGGGCAGTGGCCAAGAACAGGTTCTTTCTTCATGCAGAGAGCTGGGATCCAGCAGGGAGCAGAGCTCACAGCCCTATGCCAAAAGATTTGTGATTTACTCCTGGCTATGTTTGTCACTTGAATTTGCAACAACTGTCAAAACTTAGAAGTGCTTATGTTATATACATAAGGTAATTTTTTTTCTATTTTTAATTTGCCTGAAATATTTGCACTGTACAAATCATTAGTAACTGCTAAAACAGGACAGCAATAACCTTCATTCCTTTGGCCCATTGAGCAAATGAATTTGTTTAACTAGATACATTAGCATTTATCACTATTAGCATCTTAAAACACATAAATGGCTTGCTATCTCTGAGAATGTACTTTTCTTTAATTTAAAATTAAATTTTAAACTGAAGCTTTGGGAGACTCCATTGAATTTTCTATTTATTTTAGGTAACTTAAAGGTCTTATGGTTATTTCTATTTCACATTTGCCCCATCCACTCACCTGTTCCTCACTTGTGTCAATGTGAACTTTGGAATTTTAGCAATGTATTCCCTGGTATGAATTTCACTGTGTTTGCAAGTAGGAGCCCAGTTACGAACAGACTAATCACTACCATTTATGGAATCTGATTATTTTCAAGGCAACTTGAAATCATGGTTTTAATTAATTACAAAATAGTTTGCATAATTAATATAGCCCATATAGATTCAAGATGCTCCAACTCTGACTTCACATAAACTACTGCTGAAGAATCATCATTTGCAAGGGGTGAAAGGAAACTCAGCTTTGTGCAGTTTTCGGGTGACTGGCATTTTAACCATGGAGTTTTCTTTTTTCTTGTATCTTTAACGAAGGGTCTACAGGGTGTTCAGGGTCTCAATACTAGATTGGACTTGTAGTGATCTGCCTGTTTACAGCTACCCAAGAGCTGGGATTAAAGGTTTGCGAAACGATGCCAAGTCTTAATTGTCGTCTCAGTGCACCCTCGGGTCAGGGCCAGCTTTGTTCATCTAGTACTCATGTGGGCCACACCTATGAAATATTTCTGAAGGGTGTAGTGTGTCATCCATTTCCGTAATTAATATTCTATTTCTCTGTACACTTAGCTTCAGCTTAGATTTTGACAATTCATAGCCCCATGGGAGTATCATAAATGGCATTCTTAAAACTTTCCATTGTGTTTTTAACTTCAGCAATTTTATATTTCTATCCCAATCTTCACATAATCTATGAAGTTACCACTTGTCTGTTCTTGCTATTTTCTTTTACCATCATGCATTCTTCAGTCAGGAAGCAACAGAAGCTTTGCACATCTTAATGGAGGCAATTTAAAAGAGCAGAGAACTCAAGAGTGAGGATTGACCCCAAATTTGGATCCTGTGAAAATGGAAACCATTATTTTTTGATCCAAGTGCTTATAATTAACACTTTCTTGGTGCTGGATTGGGGTTAAATTAGCTTAAACACCTGGAGCAAGAAAAATAAAGGATCCATACCAAGATTTGAAAATATGGCACCAACTTATGCTAAATTTCTCAACGGTAACCCATTTATCTTCCTGAAGCCCCAGTTTCTTTATTTCTACAGTTGAAATAATAGCAGCAACATTATAAAAAGTGTAATCAACCAGCAAAGTATCATGCATATTCCATTTTCTTCTACAGAGTTAGTACAAATACTATGCCTACACAGATAAACACAGACACAAAATATCAAACAGTTTGGTGAATTTTCACAAACTGAGTATCTGTATAAGACCAGGACTCAGAATAAAAACTTACTGCTTAGTACCAGGAAGCTTCTTTTTCTTATACTTTTCCAGTCCCTACACTTGCTATATATGCAACTACATCTGTAAAATTTTATTGTTGAAGTTCTAACCTATTGGTATTATGAGGTGAAGTCTCTCCTAGATAGAATTAAGGTCCTTTTTTTTTTTTGTCTTTTTCAGACAGGGTCTCACTATGCAGTTCAGAATGTCCTTGTGCACACTTTTTGTAGCCCAGGCTGGTCTTAAACTTGTGCCAATTCTCCTGCCTCAGCTTCCCAAGTGCTAGGACTACAGGTGTGTGCCAGCACAGCTTGGCACAATTAGGGTCCTTGTAAACTCCAGAAGACACTTCTTACCCTACTCTCTGTGTAAGATGAAAATGTGAATGAAGTCACCTTTAGCCAGGTGTGGTGGCACGTGCCTATAATCCCAGCACTTGGGAGGCTGAAGCAAGAGGATCAGTGCGAGTTTGAGATCAACCTGGGCTACAAAATTGAGCTCAAGGTCAGCCTGAGCTGCATAATGAGATCCTGTCTCAAAAAGACACACACATACACACACACACACACACACACACACACACAAAGTCACTTGATACTGACTCTGTTGTTTGTTGATTTTAGACATTACAGCTCCCAGATTCATGAGAACTCAATATCTGTCAGTCATAAGCCACCCATTCCACAGTATTTTGTTACAGAAGCCAGAATAGATTGTAACACTAACCCCAAGGGTACTTAGCAGACATCCTCACCACAAGCAATGATAACTTTTTGGACAAGATAGTTTCTCGCATACCATTGAGATACACAGCATTGGGACACAAAGTAAATCTTCCACAAAATGATGATTTTAAAAATTCCTCTAGATGCCACCAAATGTTTTATGGTGTTAGGGTAGGCACAATTGGCCTCAGATGAGGACCACTGTGGCCAAAGTAGCACTTCCTATGAAAGCTGTCACTTACTCTTCTGTCTCTTTCCCTAATGGTGATTCAAAAGCAATAGTTGTAGTTGAGGCTGAACAGAGATGCTCCACAGGCAATGCTACCACAGAGGAGCATCAGGGACAGAAAGGAGCTTTCTAGGCCCAGAACTTCTTCCCTGCATGAAACTTCTTTCACACCCAGAACCCAGGACCAGTGTGTGAGTAGGAATCTTTGCCTGCATGCTGCGACCAGAACTTCTCCAGCCAGATTCCAGATCCTGCACCTCCTGTGGAACCCAGCATCAAAATTCCCTGCAGAAAGGCTGGAGGTCAGACCCTCCCAGCTAATCCAGAAGCTGAACATCTTTCCAGAGGAGCACAGCAGGCTCACTTCCATGGGCTGCAGCACTAAGAAGCTGAGCACAGCAGCCGGACCCAGCCAGGCCAATCTGGACAAGATCAAACTTGGTAGATCTGGATCCAAATTTCAGCAGTTGCTAATGGAGAAACTGCACCGAAGCTCTACATCAAAGGTCAGAGGACACTGCTATACAAAATGATAAAGAGAAGGAGCAAGATGCAATCTCAGGCCCTGATACCACCAAGAAGAAATGCAGGAGACACTAGCCTAAAAGAAAATGGGAATCACACAGCTGAAGTCTCAGAATTAATTGCATCTGAAGTAAAGAAACAAATGCAGAAAGGGGCAGAGGAAATTGGATCAGAAC
>PVKN010038223.1:0-11100 GCA_004027915.1 Capromys pilorides
TTTTTTTTTTTTTTTTTTTGAGACAGGGTCTCACTATGCAGTTCAGGCTGGCCTTGAGCTCACTTTTGTAGCCCAGGCTGGTCTCAAACTTGCACCAATCCTCCTGCCTCAGCCTCCCAAGTGCTGGGATTACAGGCCTGTGCCACCACGCCCGGCTGATAAATACCCATCTTGTAGGAGTGTGAACTGCTTAGACTTCAGAGGGATCTGCTCTCTTTCCATCACACAGCCTCCCTACCTATCCAGTTGTGGCCACCCTTTCTCTCCTAGGAGATAAAACAAAACAAGAGCTGATTGCCACTACTTGTAACATTCCCTTCAGTCCCCTTGAAGGCAAAGAATTATATCCTCTCCACAGCGGTCTTCCTCCTGTACTAGTACCAATTCTTCATCCCTGAACTACTACAGTAGTATTCAGTGGCATTCTGCAAATGACTGTGGAAGCTTGAATTACCTGATACTCTGCTCTGACAAAGAAAGACTCTGGAGCCAGGTGTTGGGTTCAAAGAACCTGTGAAACTTTGGGCAAGTTACTTCATTCCCTCTGTGGCTCTATTTTCTCATCAGTACCAACAGTGAGAATAATGGGACCTATCCACACAGGCTAATGGCAATTATTAAATAAGTTAGTAAAGGAAACCAAGTTCTAACACATGTAACAGCTAATACATAGCTATCATTATCTGCAACAGCTATATCTTCATTTTTAGAATTCCTACAATATCAAACAAGGCCTATTCACCTCTATAACAAAAGTAAAAACAGCAAAGAAAAAGAAAAAACCTTTAAGGTCACAGGATAGCTTGGTGGCATGTATGAGGCCCTGATTCAACCTCCAGCACCAAACAAAAAAACTCACAAAACCTTATAGCGCTCAAGGAAATGTTCTTCATCTTAAGTATATTATACAGACAAATATGTAACAAATTTATTTTTTTTTTATTTTTTTATTTTTTTATTTTTTTTTTTTAATTTTATTTATTTATTTATTTGTTGGCTTGTTGTGTTTGTTTGTTTCTTTATTTATTCATTTCATGGCTGGCTCAGCCTGCCCTGGTGGTGGCGCTGGCGCAGCATGTGGTGCCGGGGATCGAACTGCAGTCCCTGCAGTTGCCTGAGCCCTCCTAAGCAGGCGCTTTAGACCACTGAACCATCTCGCCGGCCCCAATATGTAACAAATTTAGAGTGAGTGCATTTCACTGTAAGCAAATGATACCTTCACAAATATCAGTTTTTCTTTGAGACAGGGATATGACTCTGGACATGAACTCCCTGAACTCCTGTATTCAAGGGATCTTCCCTTAGTTTCGAATAGGGGGGACTAAAGTAAATGCCATTATACTCAGTGCACACAGAAATAATTTTGATTTTTAAAAAAATATATTTAGGGGGCTGGGGAGATAGCTCCATGGCACAAGTGCCTGACTGGCAAGTGCAAGGTCTTGAGTTTGAACCCTGTCCCGCAAAAAAAAACAACAAAACAAAAATGTATTTAGTACAAGGTCTACTGAGTGTCACTATACAGATGGACTCATAGTGATCCTCCTGTTTTCAGCCTCCCAAGAGTTGGGATTACAGGCATGGGCCACCATGCCCAGTCTCAATCTGCTGTCTCAGTGTGCCCAGGGGGCAGGGCCCGCATAACACGCCAGAGATGGAACCCAGAGCCCTGCGTCTGCCTAAACAGGCGCTTTAATCCACTGAGCTATCTGGCCAGCCCTGCAAGTAGTTTTTAAAAAACATAACTCAGAAATTCCAATTTGTAATCTGGGTTATAATCTTGGGGACAGACAAGTTTAGAAGCCACTTGTTTCTTAGGGGTCAAAGACTCACTAATAAGGCCTACCTCACTCTAAGTTTTTAGGGTGATACTGTCCCACCCACTCTTACAGCCAGGCCCATTGGCACATGCTTACAGTTCTAGATACTCAGGAAGCTGAGCCAAAAGAATGGTTTGAACCTAGAAGTTCTAGACCAGCCTGGGCAAGAGAACAAAACCTTATCTCAAACTCTTGCAAGGGCCAGTGAGATAGCTTAGTGGACTAAGTGCCTGCTTCGGCAAGAGCAGGGACCAGGGTTCAATCCCCATCCCATGTGAGGCCCTGCCTCTGGGGCATGCTGAGCCAGCAACCAAGTCTAGGCATGGTAGTGCATGCTTATAATCCCAGACCTGGGGAGACTGAAAACAGGAGGATCACTGCAAGTCCCATCTGTGTAGTGAGATCCTGTACCAAATACATAAATGGAAAAAAGAAACCAAACTTCCAAATTAAGCATGATTATTAGGTACTATAAACTGTAACCTATACAGTAAAAAATGAAGACTTGTATATCAGCACTATGTTGCTGCCTTTTCTCAACATCTTAAAAAGACTAAGTACAGGGCATGTTGGCACATGCCTGTAATCTCAGCACTCAAAAAGGCTGAGGCAGGAACATCCTTGTGAGTTTGAGATCAGCCTGGGCTACAAAGTGAGCTCAAGGCCAACCTGAAGTACATTGCGGGACCATGTCTCAAAAGGGGGTGGGGTGGGGGCACGGGGGTGGGGGTGGGACGGGACAAACAGCTTCCTTCTGAGTAACTAGAAAAAAAAAAAAACTTTTCCATAAAACTCAAAACACAACATACTGTATTTCCAACAGCGCTGCCAAATCACATATCAAAAACAAAAGGAAAATGAAAATCTCTATTTGTCACTGGGGGGGGGGGGGGGGGGGCAGGCTTCACCCATCCCAGGGGCAGGGCTGGCACAGCATGTGGGACTGAACCACAGTCCCTGCACTTGACTAAGCAGGCACTACGCTACTGAGCTATCTTGTTGACTCCGCTATTTGTCACTCTTAAGGAAAAACAACCACTATATAAACACAACCTTTATACTGATACACCGAAAGAAAAATAATCTTTAGAACTTTTCATACATTAGTTAGAGAAAGTGTTGAGGGAATGGGGAAAGATGTTACCTATGCACGTAAGCAAGATGGTTTGTACAACTATACTATGGACTTCTGCTTGTCTATGGAAAGGAGCAGTAAATGTTTAGTGTGCCTTGTCTCCTTTTTTCAGTTCTTTGTCCTTTTTCTCTTCTTAATTTCTTATATATTTTTTCTTTGTTCTTCCAATTTTACATGCATATATGTGGTAATATGAACAACTAATTTGAAGACAATATTATGCATTACAACAAATACTGTGAAATCCATATCATTTTAAGTGAAATTTTGTATCACTTGTAATTTTTTTTTTTAATACTATTTTGTACTCTCTTTAAAAAATAAAAATTTTTTAGGAGCTGGGGAGATAGCTCAGTGGAATAAGTGCTTGACTGGCAAGCACAAGGTCTGGAGTTAGAACCCTGGTACCACCAAAAAATAAAAATAAAATAAAAATAAAATTTAAAAAGTGTTTCTATTCAAGAAAAATGATCTTCATATATTTCATCTAAAACTTTTATAAAATAGATGTTTTTCTAGTCATTTAACATATCCAAATCCTCAGGCTAACAGCAGCAATCTACTTAAAAAGAGACATACCTCAATCAGGCATGGTGGCTCATGCCTGCAATCTCAGTGTTCTGTGAAGCTGAGGAAAGAGGATCAAAAGTTCAAGCGCAGTCTGAGCAACTTAGCAAGATTTTGTCTGACAAAAATAAAGATCCTGGGTTCATCCCCCAAAACCGAAAAGACAGAAGCAGAGACACAGAGACCTCTGGCTCTTGGTACAACACAACAGTCCTTATAATTTCTATTTGAAATAAAGCATCTACTTTAAACAAATTTACAAAGCAATAGTATAACCTTACTTTTTTCTTATTTAGAAGACGCCCTTTTTTTGGGGGGGCGGGGGCTGTCTGACAATGCCCTCAGGGCACAGTGGGTTTCACTTGTAGAGCTGGGGATTGAACCTAGGTCCCCTGCACCTGACTGCATTTGCCTGAGCAGACGTTTAAACAAGTGGGCCAGTCCTCAGGCCCCACTTTTTTCTTTTTTAAATGCACTGATAAAAAAAAAAAAAAAAAAAAAAGCAGCACCAATACAGAAATGAATAATTCAAAACATAATTTTGGGGCTGGGGAAATAGCTCAGCAGCACAATGCCTGAGAAACACAAGGTTCTCAGTTCGATTTCCTGTATTAAAAAAATTAGGTGCATGAAGTATTCAGAATTTGGAGAAATAGACTACAGCCAGAAAGCTTCTTCAGGAACTACTTGATCTGGGCATGGTAGCACATGTCTATAATTCGAGCACTGAAAAGCTGAGGCGAAAGGATCACTCTGAGTTCAAGACTTGCCTGGCCAACAAAGTGAGCACAAGTATAGCAAGACCCTCTCTCAAAAAGAAAAAAAAAAAAAAAAAAAACACAACCTTTGAAAATCTGTCCTTTTATAAGAAAGCCTCTAATTTAACCAGACTATTCAAATGCATTAGTAATGAGCTGCCTGGAGAAGTACTTTAACTCTCACACAAGAGCAAAGCAACATGTCCAGTGGTTGGAGACTAGTTGCCCTATGCCCAGCATTCCATAGGCCTTATCTCTGGCCACAGATTAAGACCTCATTGAGGGGCCGGCGAGATGGTTCAGTGGTCTAAAGCGCCTGCTTAGGAAAGCTCAGGCAACTGCAGGGACTGTGGTTAGATCCCCGGCACCACATGCTGCGCCAGCCCCCACCACCAGGGCAGGCTGAGCCAGCCACAAAATAAATAAAATAAAGAAACAAACAAACACAACAAGCAAACAAATAAATAAATAAAATTAAAAAAAAAAAAAAAAAAAAAGACCTCATTGAGTCAATATCTTCCAATTTATCAGCAAAGACTATCAGCGTATCTTTCAATATTATGAATGAACCTCCCATTCATACCTTTCTTATCCAAGACACTATCATCTGTCACTGGATTTGGTTTTTGTTTTTTAATACACACACACACACACACGCGCGCACACACACACACACACTTTTTTTTTTTTTCTGGCCGGCTGAGCCTGCCCTGGGGGTGGGGCTGGCGCAGTATGTGGTGCTGGGATGGAACTGCAGACCCTGAGGTTGCCTAAGCAGGCGCTTTAGACCATTGAGCTATCTCCTTGGCCCTGTCACTGGATTTAAAGCACTTTTAAATATATGTTCTGCTTCAATTTTTGTCTTCTACAGGCTATTCCATACATAGCAGCCAAAATACTAATCAGATTTTGTCAGTCCCATTATAAAAACCCTAAAAGCCAGGTATGGTGCACACCTATCTCCCAGCACCGGCAAGTCTAAGGCAGAAGGGTCATCATGAGTTTGAGGCCAGCATAAACTACATAGCAAGACCCTATCTCATTAAACAAGAGCTGGTGATATGGCTCAGTGACACAATCACCTGCCTGGCAAGCACAGGGTCCTCAATTTGATTCCCAGCACCAAAAACAACAAAACAAAATAATCTTCAATGACTTATCAATGAACTCTAAACTTTTGATCTCTACCAAGTTCTGGTTTCTACCTTTGAAACTTCATTCTGGGGCTAGGGAGATAGCTCAGTAGAATAAGCACTTGCCTGGCAAGCCAAGGACCTGAGTTCAATCCCTGGTTCTGAAAATAAACAAAAAACCCTTTCACTTCTACTTTTCCTGCTTTACCTCTAGAATCTAGCCACTCAATTGTTTTTCATATTCCCTAAAATAGAAAAATCTGGCTGAAGAGATGGCTCATCGGTATAAAGCGCCTGCTTAGGCAACCTCAGGGATTGCGATTTGACCCCTGGTACCACATGCTGCACCATCCCTACCCCCAGGGCAGGCTGAGCTGGTCATAACATAAATAAGTTAAAAAAAAATAAAAATAAAAAAATAAAAAGCAAAGAAAAATCTGTTCCTTACTTGTCTATGACCAATCCTCTCTGAATGAAAAACTTGAAAGGAGCCGTTTTTTTTTTTTGGTCTTTTTGAAACAGGGTCTCGCTATGCAGTTCAGGCTGGCCTTAAGCTCACTTCTGTAGCCCAGGCTGGTCTCAAACTTGCACGGATCCTCTGCCTCAGCCTCCCAAGTGTTGGGATTACAGGCGTGCGCCACCACGCCCGGCTGAAAGGAGCTGGTTTTAATGGCATATGTCTATCATCCCAGCTCTTGGAGGCTGAGGCAGGAGAAACACTGCAAGTTTGCTCAGCCAGGGCTGCATAATAAGCTCAAGGCCAGCCTGAACCACATAACAAGACCCTGACTAAAAACAAAACAAAAATTCTTGAGGGCTGGGGATAGCTCCATGGCACAAGCACCTGCCTGGCAAGTGCAAAGTCATGAGTTCAAACTCCGGTCCCACCAAAACAAACAACAACAACAACAAAAAACACCACTGAGGGGCCGGTGAGATGGTTCAGTGGTCTAAAGCGCCTGCTTAGGAGGGCTCAGGCAACTGCAGGGACTGCAGTTCGATCCCCGGCACCACATGCTGCGCCAGCGCCACCACCAGGGCAGGCTGAGCCAGCCACAAAATTAATAAAATAAAGAAACAAACAAACACAACAAGCAAACAAATAAATAAATAAAAATAAATAAAATTAAAAAAAAAAAAAAAAACACTACTGAAATGGACAGGGACCTTTCTTTAGTCAGGTACAACCCAGTAACCACTTGTTAGATGAATGAGTAATAACAAAATAACAAACTAGGTTTACCATTTCTCTGATCATTGTAGAAACAAGGTGACAACAAAATCCACAAACAGCACGATTTCTTTGCCAAGCAGCTCATCTTAGCAAATGGGAACACTTAGGGCCCTAACAGAACACTTCTCCATATACAAAGTGCACCCAGACTCAAGAACAAGAAAAGTTAGCGAATATTATCAGCCTAGTATACCTGATGTTGTCAATTAGAATACTCTGTAAGCCAAGTGTGGTGCCACACTCCGGTGACTTTGGAAAAGGGAGGCTCAGGCAGGAGGAACCCTGAGTTGAATGCTACCCTGGGATAAACAGTGAGACCCTACTTCAAAAAGCCAAAACAGCCAAGTTTGATATTTTCATGCCTGTGATATAAGCATTCTGTGACACAGAGGCAGAAGCATCCCAAATTTAAGTAAACCTGGGCAACTCAGTAATTTCATGATCCTGTCTCAAAAAGAGAGAAAAAAAAAAAAAAAAGAAATGCACACCTATAATCACAGCAACCCAGGGAGCTGAGACAAGTTAGCCTAAGGAACTCAGTGAGATACTGTCTGAAAAACATTAAGTGCTGGGGCTGTGTTCCAGTCATATAACACTTGCCTAGTATGTACAAGTCCCTAGGTTCAATCTCTAGTATTATAATGTAAAAAATAAAATAAGGCTAAAATATGGTAGAACTTCAGCACATGGGCAGCTGGGGCAGAAGGATCACCATGAGCTCAAGAGCCTAAGCCACACAGTGAACTCAAGGGCAGGACGAAGTACATAGTGAGACTCTATCTCCTTCATAGAAAAGAAAGAAAAAGGGCCAGCGAGATGGTTCAGTGGTCTAAAGCGCCTGCTTAGGAGGGCTCAGGCGACTGCGGGGACTGCAGTTCGATCCCCGGCACCACATGCTGCGCCAGCGCCACCACCAGGGCAGGCTGAGCCAGCCATAAAAAATAAAAATAAATAAACAAATAAAATAAAAATAAAACACATACCAAAAACATACCAATATAATCTGATTGGAGAAAAAAACAAAAAACAAAAAACTTCAAGGGCCAGGCATGGTGGCACACACCTATAATCTCCATACTAGGGAGGCCGAGGCAAGAAGAGGTGAAGGCCAGCCAGGGTTACACAGTGAGTTCAAGATCAGGCTGGAAGCTAGACGTGGTGGTTTACCTATAATACTAACACTTGGGAAGCTAAGGTAAGTAAAGGCGAGTCTGCGCTACATGGTGAGACCCTTGTCTCAAAAAAAAGGTCCAGTACTACAGTGGTGGTATATGCTGTAATCCTAGCACTTGAAGTGGGAGAATCAATATAAATCTGAGGCCAACCTGAGTTGACTGTGAGTTCAAGGGCAGTCTAAACTACATGGAAAAACCATAAGAAAAATGAAATAATAAACCAGTAACAAAAAACAAAAAACAAAACAAAACAAAAAAACAGTAAGAAAAATTTAAAAACTTTCTTCTTCTTCTTCTTCTTCTTTGCAGGACTGGGGTTTGAACTCACGACCTTGTACTTGCCAGGCAGGCACTAGTGCCACAGAGCTATCTCCCCGGCCCCTAAAAACTTTCATGATCAGTGGATAACTAAGTCACTGATGATTATAATGACTGCACACTTACCCAAAATACATAAATAATCTCTCTTCCATGGGGAAAAGGAAATGAAAAGACTTCTATTTACATACCTTACAAATACACTGTGAAAACACAGCCTGTGTAGCAAACTTGTACAAAGTACCTCAAGCTTCTCAGATGATGGCTATAAAGACAAAGAAATATAAAATAATTACATCCACTTCATTTATGAGGAAAAGAAACAAAAGCCAGAATGTAAATAAGTAGGATTACCTAAAGAATTGAAAGAAAGGGCTGGGGATGTAGCTCATTAGCACAGTGCCTGCCTGGCAAGCACAAGGTCCTGAGTTTGATCCCCGTTACCAAAAGGAAAACAAAAGTTAAAAGAAAACAAAAGTACAGTATTTACTCTCATTATCTCAAGAATGCTAGACAAGTGTGGTAATGCATACCTGCAATATCAACATTTGGGAGGCTGAGGCAGTGCTTGTCATAGTGGTACATCTGTATTAAACCGAGCACAAAGGAAGCTAAAGCAGAACTGCTGAGTTTGAGGCCATCCTGGGCTATACAAGGCAACCCTCTTTCAAAAAACAAAACAAATTCTTCAAAAATCAGAAGAACTGGGTAAGAACTCTATCCCTGAGCTGCATCTTCAAAATTTTATCCTTTTTTAGAGATAGGGTCTTCCTAAGTTGTTCAAGTTGGCCTTGAACTTTACATCTCCCTGCCTCAGCCTCCTGGGCAGCCAACATTACAGTTATATGCCATCATCTCCAGACACTATTTTTTAACTGACATACCATGGGGCCAGGAATATAGTTCAATGGCACAAGCACCTGCCTGGAAAGTACAAGATCCTTAGATCTCCAGTAACAAAACAAAACACCAAAAGACATAACATGAAGTTTATTACATTGACATCCTTCACTTACACAGTTGATTTTACCTTCCAAATATCATAAACATCCATGCAGGGCTAAATGTTGCCCTTTGAAGTCGGGCGTGGTGGCTCACGCCTGTAATCCCAGCACTTGGGAGGCTGAGGCGGGAGGACTGGTGTGAGTTCAAGACCAACCTGGGCTACAAAAGTGAGCTCAAGGCCAGCTTGAACTGCATACTGAAACCCAGCCTCAAAAAGATAAAATAAATAAATGTTGCCCTTTGAAAAAATAATTAAACAGGATATGATAGTACCAATCCATAATTCTAGTTATTGAGGTTGAGGTAGAAAGATCCCAAGTTCAAGCCCAGCTAGGACAACTCAATGGAGTTGTTTCAAAAAAAGAAAAAAGGAAGGACTAGGGAGATAGTTCAGTAGAATAAGCGCTTGCCTGGCAAGTACAAGAGCCTGAGTTCAGTTCCTGGTTCTGAAAAAAAAAAAAAGGAAAACAACAACAAACAAGCCAGGTGTGGTGGAAAACACCTACAACCTCAGTCATCTGAAAAGCTGAGGCAAGAGGGAAGCAAAGGCAACTCCTGGGCAATGTAGTGTTCTCTGTTTCAAAATAAAAGCTTAAAAAAATAAAAGAGACTAGGATTCAGGGGAAAAAAAAAAAAGGCATGCCTATAATTCCAGCACCCAGGTGGCCAAGGTAGGAGGATAACTGAAAATTCTAGGTTAGTCTGAGCTACGCAGTAGTGCTAGGACTGCCTGAATTTATTGTAATATTTTGTCTATAAATTAATAAACAAATAGCTACTGTGGATTATAGTACAGTGTGAAGGTCCTGAGTTCTAACCCTAGTAACACAAAAGGTTAAACTAACTTATTAATTTTAACAATTAGGGGATGTAGCTTAATGCTAAGGGACTAGGGGTCAATCTCCAGTACAAGAAAGAGGAGAGCAGGTAAATGCTACACAGTATGTTAATCTTTGCCACTGTTTTATTATGAAGATTCTTCCATGGCATGGTGGTGCATGCCCATAATCCCAGAGGCTGGATTGCTACAGGTTAGATTAGTCTAAACTACATAACAAAAGCCTGTCTTGAGGCTGGGGAGATAGCTCCGTGGCACAAGTGCCTGCCTGGCAAGTGCAAGGTCGTGAGTTTGAACCCTGGTCCCACCAAAAAAAAAAAAAAAAAAAATCCTGTCTCAAGAAAATAAAAAACAAACAAACAAAAAGTTGCATTTTGCAGTCATGGCACTATGCCCAGCTTATACTTTAAAATAAATAAATCGGGGCCAGGCACGGTGGCGCATGCCTGTAATCGTAGCACTTGGGAGGCGGAGGAAGGAGGATCAGTGTGAGTTTGAGACCAGCCTGGGCTACAAAAGTGAGCTCAAAGCCAGCCTGAACTACATAGTGAGACCCTCAAAAAAGACAATAAGGAGGGGCCTGCAAGATGGTTCAGGGGTCTAAAGCGCCTACTTAGGAAAGCTTAGGCAACTGCAGGGACTTTGGTTCGAACCCTGGCACCACATGCTGCGCCAGCCCCACCCCCAGGGCAGGCTGAGCAGGCCATTAAAATAAATAAATAAATAAATCCTCTGAAAATTATTTTAAAAAAAGACAATAAGGAAATTAAGAAAGAAAATTGGACACTAAAGTTTAACTCCCAAGACTATAATGGTCACCCTTTCATTTAAAGTAAATCAAATCACATCACTCTCTTGCTAAAAAAAAAAAAAAAATCTAATGACTTCTCAACACAAAACCAATGAGCCAGGTGCAGTGACATACACCTGTAAATCCCAGCAAGTGGAAGGCTGGAGGTAAGATTACTACCAGTTCAATGAAGGGTAGGTGGAAGGCACAGGGAGACCTGTTTCGGCACTTCTATGCCTCCACATCCCCTAGCACCACTACTAGACGAGTATGATGGTTTACACCTATAAGGCGAGGCAGGAAAAATTCAGCCCTACATGGGCAATT
>PVKN010038224.1:0-11103 GCA_004027915.1 Capromys pilorides
TCTGTTCCTCATTTGCCCTTTCAGTTTTTCACACCCATGAAATAGTGTGACATTTACTCATGTGTGTTGAGTTCTTTTACTCAAGAGTATATTCTTAAGGTCCATCCATTTACCTAGAAATGTCCCAAAATTATCCTTCTTATGGCTAAGTAGTGCTCCATTGTGTAAAAGAACCACATCTTCTTTATCTATTCATTACTTGATGAGTGGGAAAACATTTTGGCTGTTTCCAAGATTTAGAATTAACAAATTATGCTGTTATGAACATGGGCCTGCATATATCACTGTGGTAGGAAGCTTTTAATCCTTTTGGAAGATACCAAGGAAGGGAATAGCTGTGTTTAACAGGACTTCTAGTCCTAGTCCTAGATTTTTTTTTTTTTTTTTTTTTTTTGTCTTTTTGAGATAAGATTTCACTATACAGTTCAGGCTGGCCTTGAACTCACTTTGTAGCCTACAATGGCCTCAAACTCACACTGATCCTCCTGCCTCAACCTCCTGAGTTCTGGGATTACAGATGTTACCACCATGCCCAGCCTAGTTCTAGTTTTCTGAGGAATCTCCATATTGATTCCCACAGTAGTCGTACCAGTCTTCATGCCCACCAGTAGTAGAGCAGGGTTCTTTGTTCCCCCACAGCCCCACCAACATTTGTTATTAGTTGATTTCTTGACAATAGCCATTCTTTCTGGGGTGAAAAACCTCAGTGTTGTTTTAATTTGCATCTCTTGAATGACCAGTCATGTTTATATAGAGTAAAATTAACTCTTGCTTTAGTCGATTTTTTTGAAGTCCTTAGTCCTGTGACAACCCACAGTGAGGAGAAAGGGCAGCTTTATCACCTAAAAATTTCCTGTGCCTTTTGATAGTCAGCTTCTCCCCGGCAACTGCTAATCTATTTTCTGTCCCTATAATCTTGCACGTTCCAGAATATTCTATAGGTGGAATCAGAGCCTTTTGAGTCTGGCTTCTTTCTACTAGTATTATGCATGTGTGAAGTATCCACAGTGTTCCTGGTATCCGTAGTTCATTCCTTTGTGCTGATGTCCATTGTGTGGTCACTTGTTTATTCATCAGACGAAAGACATTTGGGTGTGTGTACTTTCCAGAGCTTGCCAGTTGACTGCTCTGTTTCACAAAGTTTCCCCTTTGCTTTCCTTTTCATTATCTTCATAGCATCATGTAAGGTACATAGCGCTCTTTTGTGGATGAGGAAACCGAGGCTCCAGAAGGGAGTGCTAAACGAGTTAGCCAGGTAGATGGAAAGGCTAGAATCCCAACAGGTGCTCCAGCCCCGAAGCTCCAAAGCTCCAAAGCTCCAAGGAGCAAAGGGGCAAAAGGGCCCATAGTGTACATCATCCTGAGTTTAAAAGGAATAATAAAACTCCACAAAAATAGAAGAAAATTCACAAGTGCAAAAATCAGACACTTGTTCAGGAGACACGCCTCTAGGGCCTCTCGTGTTCCTTCATATCTTGCTGGATCTGCTAAGGATGATCCACTTATCTAGGCACAAATCAGAACTGTTTTGCAGCCAGCTGTCCTCAAGGTTGAAGTGATCTGTGAAAAACAGCAACCTTGTTTCTGCTTACTGTAAAACCAGTGGACACTCGGTCTACCTGCGTTCTGATGCAATGCATAGTGAGGGCAGACACTTATTGGGTGCCCCCGTTACCCCTGTGGCATTAGGATGCAGGATGAATTGGTGTCAACATGATGCTCATGTGGCTTGTGCTCATGTGGCTTGCTATGTTGTAACAAAGTCCTTTGTCCAGGAATCTTGGGACTTCTGCTAGCACCCATGAAACAGCAGAAGATTAATTAGATTATAAATAGGATGCATGAGCCCGCAAGACAGCTCAGCGGACTAAAGCGCCTGCTTAGGCAAGCTGAGGCAAGCAAAGGACTGCGGTTTGACCCTGGGCACCACATGCTTCACCAGTCCTGCCCCCAGGGTGAGCTGAGCTGGCCAGAGTCTGGGCATGACAGCGCACAGCGGTAATCCCAGCGCTGGGGAGGCTGAAAGCAGGAGGATCACTATAAGTTCGACCTGCGCTGTGAGCCCCTGCAACAACCAAATACATTAAAAATAAATGAATAAATAAGATGCAATCAAATCTCAGACCCAAAAGTTTGCCTCCCAAGTGACACTAGTCTTTGGAAAATCTGAATAACGTATAAGAGCAATCAGTTCTCAAGAAACAGAAGAAAAGCATGGGTTTTTAAGTTGGTCAACTTTTGGTATGGATTTATTTAATGTATCCCTCTGGCCCTTCACCTTTTAGCTTTAGAAAAAGAAACCGTGGTTTTAGGGCTTCAAGCTTCAAACTGCCATGAAGAGGCGCTCTGCTTTTCTGCGTGTTCACCTCTGGAACCTGACTTCTCATGTGCTGTTATTTCTGCGAACTCTAACGGTCCCGTGGTCAGATGTGTTAAGACCAGGCTTCCTAGTGGGGTGCATCATATAGAGGTCGCTCTGGTTGGTAATTTGTGAATTGCAATGATCCAGATATTGAAAAGCGTGTTAGAACTCCTTCTGTTTACCCTTCACCATTTTCTGAGTAACCAGACTTTGGGAAAGGGGAGCAATGAGTCCAAAAATCACACTGCAAGTGGATGGCCGGGCAGCCGTGCGGGCCTGGAGCCGAACTCTGCTGCTCTGTCTCCACGTCAGTGTGCGTGTACTTCTCCAGAGCTAGTCTCGAATCCTGGTAGTTACCGGGTGGGAGTCGTGCTACAGTAACCAAGCTTGGCCCCGGTGGGCAGGCCACCATCCACCTCATTTACAACTGGACAGTGGTAAATCTCAGGCCTGACCTTAAGTCAGACATCAAAAGGCTGTTTGATGAGTGCCAGATTGGAACACAGGTACATGTGTGCTCTCTGATGACGCAGCCGTCTAATTAGCCAAAAGGCTTTTTTGTGACTTAGCATATTTCTACTTGAAGAACTGGATTCAGAGTTTAGGTTCCTCTCCTATGTATTGACCACCTATGACATGTACATACTAGGCCTGAGAATACTGTCTTCTGGACAAATCCTTTATAAAAACATTCATTATCCAAACCCTCTTTTTAGCTGGTCAGCTAAGTGACATAACCTTATACCCAATGTAGTGGCCGGTGCATTGTGCCAACTTGAGAGGTTAAGAGCTTGATGAAATCCTCTGTAGGGTGCGCAATGCCCTCCCTAGGGTGACTCAGTAGTTAAAGTACCTAAGAGGAAACTAAGGAAGGACGGAGACTGCCACTTCCTCAGAGCAGCTCCAGGCAGCATGGAAGAAAGGGAGAGAAGCCTGCCAGAAGCTGCAGCTGCGTCTCCTCCCCGTGCTTTGCTGCTTTCTGCGCCCATGAACTGCTGCCCTCTTCCGTGTGCTACCCTGAACTGGAGCCGGCCGAGTACAGACCGAGGCACGGACTGAAACCTCCACTAACTGTGGGCTGAATAAACCTTTCCTTCCTTCATTTTGGGTGTCGGGTAATTTGTCCCGGCAACGAGTAAAAAGTAACTGAGACACCCAAAGACAGAAATTTATGCTTTTAGAATTTGACATTGTCCCTCTTGGTCATAAATCTGTATAATAATTACCTCATGTTGTACTTGAGGAACCTGAAACTAAAAGGGGTAAAGTAACATGTTTCAAGTTACACATTTAGCAAGTGGCAGCCCTGGGAACTCCTGAAACAGAAATCCTGGCCTAACCACCACCATTTTGTCCAGGACGGCTATAACCATTCCGTTCTCTGCTACTAAACTTGGCTAAACTAAAGGATTCATTATCAAACTAAGACCTCTTTGCTACATGCAGCCATGCTCACCACAGGCTATGGCATTCAGTCATGCTCGTTCTAGCTTCTGTAACTCCCCACGCAGGGCCCTATGAAGACAGACGTTCTGCATTGAGAGCCTAGGCTCTTGGAAGTGTTCCCCTAGGCCTGCCAGCATTCAATTGCTTCCTTTCTTCTCTTTGATCTCCTGGCTGCTGCCAGCTCCCAGTTCCTGCAGTACTACCTTTCTCCGAGAACCTTTGCTTGCCCCTGTATTTTTTCACTCATTAATCTCTAGCAGTTGAATTGATCACATGCAAAGTGTCGCCACATTAGGATCTTTCTTTTGCAACTCAATTATCCTAGTCTCACGTATTCAGAAAGGCCCAAATGTCACCCACAAATTGATTCAGTGAACAAATTATTGAGCATCAAACGCTAAGCTTACTGTGTGTAAATTTCAAAACCAACCTCTACAGAGGACATCGTGGGTAGCTTTTTCTTTTTTTTTTTTTTTCCCCCTGGCACTGGGGATTGAACTCAGGATCCTCAGAGGACATAATAAAAGAAGATAAGATTCTTGTACTCTTGGACCTTACACACTAGATTTGAGCAGACTAGTACAAACAACATAGACAATGAACACAGACAAAAGAACACAGACCTAAGAACATACACAAAGAAAATAGACAAAAGGGAGATGTTCTAACTAGCCTGGTTACTTAAGGCTTTTTGGAAAAGGTAGCTGAAACTTGAAGAATAAGTCTTAAACATGAGAATATAGCAGACAGACAGACCAGGGCCGGCCAGATAGCTCAGTAGACTAAAGCACCTGCTTAGGCAGATGCAGGTGGCTGTGATCCCCAGGCGGGCTGTGCTGGCCCTGCCCCCTGGGGTACAGGCCCTGCTCCCTGTGTATGCTGAGGTGAAAGAATGAGACTGGGCCTGGGGGTGCATGCCTGTAATCTCAGCTCTGGGGAGGCTGAAAATAGGAAAGATCACTACTAAAATACATAAAAATAAAAGAAAGACCGACCAAAGGGGAAGCAGCCTCAGCTCCTCTGAAGGCAGGATGACACTGGATGTCAGCTCCTTCAGGAGTAAAGGCACTGGTGGCGCTGCGGGAGATGATTCCAGAATGGCCCAGAGAAACTCAATTACAGAGGGCTGTATGTGAGCTAGAAACCCTATGTGCAAGGAAGGGCTTTGCGCAGGGAGAAAAAGGATCAACCCAAGGTAGTACTAACTGCTTCTTGTGACTCAGTGGGTCTCCATTGTTATAGTGCATGGAATTTTCTGGGTGCAAATAAGCATGTTAAACAAATGGGATGGAGGAGGAATAGAGGAGAGGCCGCGCTCTTAGGTCACTGGGATTGCTCGAGGATGAATGTAGTCAACATTGCTGAAGAGAAAATGACCGTAGCCAACGGCTATATCAGGGCCTAGGAGAAAGGAGTTAAAGGCGGCTGATTTTGATTCTGTCCTACCACAAAGATAGTGGCGCTGGGGAAAGAGCACACAGAAAAGGCGATTTTGGTAGAATGGGAATAGGAAAGATTCTTCCTTCTGTTTTGGACTGTTTTAAAATGCTGGTACAGTCTGTACTGAAAGATTTTCAAGCCTGGAAAATTCAGGAATCAGCTTTTCTTTGAGAAGGGTACAATATTCATGTGCCTCATTTCATCTATTATATTGGCAAAGCTGTAGCAATTCTAGTTTGATGTTTTCCTTTATCATCTTAAAATTGTGTGGAACTATCTTGACAGAGCTAGCAGAGAAAAATGTATGTCAGGAATTAAGCGGTTGGAGGTGATCTAGATTTCAAGGCTTTTAGTGGTTGTGAAGTATGGCATGTCGTTTTTAGGACAAAGGATGTTAACTTATGCCTTTTTTTCTCTCAACTAAAACCTCAGCTTTGCGTTTTAACTGCAGCCTTGGCACTCTGTTTTGGCTAGCAGTCTGGGCACTTCTCTCTGAAAGGTTCGCCATCACTGCTCTAAACTTAAAGATTGGGTAAATTTGATTATCTTCCTTAATGGGGTGTGGATAAAAAAATAAACGTTAAACGATAGGCTCTGTCAGGTTTCAGGCACTAGGAGAAAAAAAAAAAAAAAAGCCTATACATAAACTGGAAAATGGAAAAGAGACATAACCAGAGGTGAAGGTCTGTCTTTACTTTGAACTCGGGACCGGCACTTGCCAGGCAGGCGCCTGTGCCACTGAGCTTCACTTCCAGGCCCTTCTTCTTCCCTTTTTTTTACAGGCTCACAAGGCCACACGCACCTGTACCACCACTCCCCGAGCACTGCAAAGACATAAAGTTATAGGGGGGTCGGACTGCTAAAGCCCTAGCAGGGGCCCAGGCCCTGGGGGGCTCCTCCGCCCTTCTCCTCCTCCCGGCCGGGAGCCGATTTCGCGGGGAGCCCGCGGGCTGCGCGGACTCCTTCCCGCCCTCCCGCCTCCCGGCCGCGCTAGCCCGGCCCGGGGGTTTTCCAACCGACGCCGCGCCCTACCCGACCCCACCCCCACCGGGGCACGCGCGGCTCGTCGGACGGTTGAAGCCGGCGCCAACCGCCCGCGGAGCCCGGTAGGCGCGCGGGCCGCGTGCGTGCGCGGGAGTCGGCGCGCGAGCCAGGACGGGCGGGTGTGCGCATGCGCGTGCGCGCGCGCGGGAGGCGGGGCGGGCGCGACGGGCCCGGCGGGCGGCGGGAAGAGCCGGGAGGTCGGCGGGCGCTGGGCGCGGGGCGCTGACTAGAGGAGGCGGCGAGGGGAGTGCCGGGCTCGCCTTTGCCGGGGGCCACAGCTGAATGCGGCGGAAGGACGGCGTAGGGGGCGCCGGCGCGGGGGAGAGTCCGGGCCGGCGAGGCGGGCGCCGGGGCTGGGCGTTCGCTGCGCCTCGGTGTAGCCGAGACCTTGAACACTGTTACTTGGGTCCATGGCGCAAAGATGTCCAGTACTTGGGGAGAAAAACCCGCCTTCGGGAAGCTTGGATTCCCTCTGGCTTCCCCGCGGCGGGGCCCGCTCAGGCTCTAAAGACAAACTGGACGTTTTGGTTTTGAGTCAGGGTCTTGGTCGGCAGTGCCAGGCTGGCCGCGACCTCGCCGTGCAGCCCGGGCTGGCCTGCCGCTGGCGGCGGCCTTCCTGCCTCAGCCTCCCCGGCCGAGGACACAGCTGAGAGTCAAGGAAAACGTTCCCACGCTTCCTGTCCCCTTCTGAGAGCTCCAGGTCTCCTCGCTCACCCGCCTCCTCCTTACACCCAGACTTTCCCGGAACCGGTGTTAGCGCGCATCCGCCCCGAGGAGAACCCTACTCAAAGAGGAGGGAGCATTTCGAAAATAAGTACAGGCACATTGAGTTAGGCTGCGTTCATAAACAATAAAAATTAAGATGCTTTCAGAATGTCCATTTCGCCTGAGCGATGGTACTATGGTTTTATTATAATACCCACACAATACTACATTTAAGCTTTTCGTTTTGATTCACTATGCTCAGGAAAAAATAACACAGAGGTTCCCGGTGGGCTCTCCCTCCAGCTTCTCCTAATGCTAACATTTTGTAACCACAGTGCTATGGCTAATAACGAGGAAGTCATCACAGGCAGCGCGCGTCTTAACTAATGTACAGATGGCATTCACACTTTTGTGCTTAACCAACGTGCTTTTTTTCTGGTCATGGATTTAATCCAGAACTAACATGTTGTTGCGTGTTTAGTTCTTCCAAATCTGTGACAGTCTTTTTTTTTTTAATGACTCATATTATTGGAAGAGTACTAGCCATTTGTGGAATGTCTTTTGATTTGAGTTTGTTTAGCATGCTTTAATCGGATTCCTATTAGGCAAGTTTTGCAAGAATATTATGGAAATGAGGTTGTGCCCTTTCAGGGCATTGTATCAGGAGGCACTCATGATCAAATGGCCTCATTAATGGCAATAACTAAGATCATCTTGGGTTAGAATGGTGTTTGTCAGATATGTTTAGTGAAAAGTCGTTTTTCTTTTTTGTATTTAATCATCAAGGGCAAATATCCTCATGTTATCCACAATAACTTTAGCATTCATGTTTTTTTATGCAACAGTTAGTGTCTGCAATAATGTGATTTACCTATTTCCAACATTTTATAACAAGATTTAATGAGTACTTAAATGGACAATGATTCTTCAAAGGAAGATTAGCCTAAGACTTTCCTGATTTACACTAGAAAGAAGTCAGTTAGAGACTGGAACTCATTTGAATTACTGTTCAAACTGGGTGAATGTTTTACATTTAAAATAGAAAAGCACTGCAAGAAAAGTAGAACTCTTGTGGGCGATACATTTTAATCCAAGAGTTGACTATCAAACATTTTGTTAAATCTCGTTGGAAGATTGTTACCCTGTGCAACTTTTTCCCTGACCTTGGTCATGTTCCTTAACCACCTACAGAGGGATCTGGTCCAAGACTTGGGCCTTAACTTCGATGTCATTTTTCTTACTTTCACAAAAAAAGCATTGGAGTGAGTTCTAATTTTGGCCTTGTGATCCTTGACCCTTCTGAGTAATATCTGGCGTCGGTGAACCTTTTCTCAGAAAACTGCACCAGTCACCCACTGCCTTAGAGCCAAATCCAACCGTGTCCCGGAGGTGGGGTGCGCGAGCCAGGGGCGGCGCGGGGGCACCTCGCCGGGTCCTTCTGCTCCCCGCGCCCCGGCCCAGGACGGCCGCTGGGCAGCGCTGCGCAAGCGCCTGGGTTCTCGGGGTCCCGGTCACGGCGGTCACGGCCGCGCCTAGAGGAACGAAGCGCACCCCGGCTCCGACCTCAGGGAAGGGCGGGAGCCAGAGGAGGCGGCTGGCACGAAGCGCAGAAAGCGAGCCGCCAAAAGCAGCCTCTTCACCCGCCAACCCCACCTCCCGCCGCCTCCCGGCCCGGAGCGCGGGCCACGCCCGAGCCCGCCACCGCCCGCGGCAAAGCTTGGCGCTCGGGCGCGCGCCCGGGCCGGCGCGGGGCGGGGCCGCCGTGCGGGGGAAGCCCTCCCGGGTCTGACGTCACGCGAGCGCCGACCAATGGGAAGCCGCGAGGGGGATTCCCGCTCTGGGGGCCGCCCAGCCGGGTTTTTAAAAGGTACCCGGGAGACCACGCTGCCGGGCGGTGGGAAGAGTCGAGGAAAACGGAGACAGGGCGAGAAGTGCGATGGTCCCGCTTCGCCCCTACATCTGGCTTAGCCGTGGGAGGAAACCGGAAGCGGCCGGGGCGTAGCTACCCTGCAGGTGCGGCCGCTGCTGCGGGAGATGGAGTGGAAACTGGAGCGCACCGCCCGGCGGAGGATCCGCACCGAAGAGGAGGCGCTGTGGGTGAGGAGCGCCCCTCTCCTCCCCTCTCCCCTCTCCACCAGGGCGTGTTCGGGACGGCGCCCTTAACTGTCTGCGTAACATCATGCAGTGGCCCAAACGCTACATCCTGGTTTTAATTTTGAGTTGTGCAATTGGGTTATATTGCGGAGGTGCCTAGTTGCTTTAAAAAAAGTGAATGTGGCTGGAAAAGCCCAGGATCTAGAAACAGTTCACACCTAACGTTGTTATTTTCTCAAATACTGTTCATTCTCAACGCGTTATCTGTGTTTTCAAAGGAGAATGTTATGCGGCTGCTCGCCCAGAACATGAAGCTGCGGAGAAGTCGAGATTACCTCCAGGTGAGTGTCCAGGCTTGCTCCTGCCGTCTTCATGTTGATTTCGAGCCAACTGATTCGTGCTAAAGAAGGCATTTGGAGGAAGTATGATCTGGTCTGAAAATAAAAAGAAGCTGAAGATCTGACAGATACTGGTAATCATTTGTATCCGAATGGTGCTTTCTAGTTTCTGCCTTAACAGCAAAAGATGGGACTTGGGTACGACAGGTAGGCGGCGCATTGCTAGCTGGCTGGTGCATCTTCCTTTCAGCATTTGCTAGTTGCACTCGGTTCTGGTGTAGCGAGCGTCCCAAAGAAGTGGAAATGGTGACATCTTGTGGACAATGTGGAGAAGTGACGTACTCCAGGGCTCTTGGCAATTTAAATCTTGATCCAATGTACTAAGACTTCGGCCCTGGAAAGGCCCAACCCAGAGGTCTTTAGTTTCTTTTGCAACCAATGGAAAAACTTTAAAAATTAAAAACGTCTCCATAGAAACGGCCCTTATATGTTTACAGTTTCTCATTATGAACATGTACCATATTCCTTTGTAGACAAAATAGTGCTCCTTTAATTTTTTACTTTTAGATTGTGGTTTGAACCCATCAACACTTTTGTAGATTTTTTCCCCAAGATAATGTTTCTCTATGTCCAAGTGGTAACTCTAAATTGAACATATAGCTAAGCTTTCAGAACCATCTGCTACTGTGTACCTGTTACAGATTTAGCTTCCGAGAGCCATGAGTAGGCAGAGTCTGCTTAGGAGGCTGCTTTGGGTCTAGTCCGTAGCCCCAGCTATCGTGCCACGAGCTTCTGGATACGTCTTCCTCTCGTTGGAGTGTACCGGTTACCTGTGTGTGATGGGCTGGCAGTGTATTGTTAGCTGGTTGAATAGATATCACTAGCAGCTAACATATAACTGCTATCTTATTGCATATACAATGAACATCAGAATGTAATCTGTGTGTGTGTGTATTTTGCAACGAAGCAGGGCACTATTTACCATCATAGTTGTGATTGCTGCTGAGTTAATTGTAATGCAATGCACAGCTTTATAATGGTGAAATACTTTAATTGCATCATTTTCTTAATATGGTAGTGGAGTATCTTGTGATTATGTGTGTTTACCAGCTGAAAGGAAAACTGAGCTAATTTTCCAGATGAATCAATTAAACATGTTCAATTGAAATATCAAGAACGTTGGGGATAGAGCCAGGCATGGTGGTGCATGCCTGTAATCCCAGCATTTGGAAGGCTGAGGCAGGAGAATTGACGTGAGTTTGAGACCATCCTGGTTTACAAAAGTGAGCTCAAGGCCAGCCTGAACTGCATAGTGAGACCCTCTCTCAAAAAGACAAAAAAAAAAAAAAAAAAGAACATTGGGGATAGTTTTGGGTGAGGGTAGGTTGACTTCTCTATTCAATTTTCTGTAAAGTCGCAGACTTATACAATATCTGGAAGAGGGCTTAAGATTAGGCTTGTGAGGAGGAAAGAGCTAACAATAAAAATATTTAAATTTTTTCTCATCTCCTTGAAGGCCATTTTGACCAAGGAGCAGGGTTAGATATGTGTGGGTTCCAGACACACGACGTTTTCTTGTGGCAAATGCAGCAAGCTAGTGGAGCTTGGTGGTCTGCTCTTAGTAAACACTGCGTGAGGTATGAGAGACATATCACATTCTCTACTGTGTTGGAT
>PVKN010038225.1:0-11101 GCA_004027915.1 Capromys pilorides
TTCCCATGCATCTGTCCGTCCTGCCGGCCATCCCTCCTCCCGTTGACAGTGGCTTTCAGTCAGCTGTCCCCGGGGCCCTGATCTGCCAGGCCTGCCCCTTGAGCACGGCCTCAGGCTGGGCCCTGCGTCACTGGGGCTACGGGGCAGAGCCCAGAGTCTCCGTGCCTCGGATCAGCCCACACGTGCCAGGCAGAGGCCCCGTGTGCGCCCCTCGTGAGCACACCAGGCTGGGGGGAGACTCGCCCTTCAGTGCCCAGCGCAAGGGGCTGGGAGAAGGCAGATGGCGCACCTAGACCGTGGCGCCGCTGTGAGGGTAGTCGCCACAGTTGCCCAGCACCAGATGCATTCCGCCCGCCCACCTCACAGCCCCTCTCACCCATCGTCTCTGTGCGACCCCAGCTGGCCCGCGCCAGTGGTCAGCTGCTGCCTCAGCTTCCTGAGAAGTGGATGACGGGAGCGCCACCACCCCCGACCTGGCACTCACTCTCCTGTCCTCTCGTCATTGGAGGCACTCGTGCCGTGTTGCCTGATTGTCGCTGGGGTTGGGACCGTGGCCGCTCACAGGGAGGGCGTTGATCGCAGGGCTGCTTCCTGCTGAACACTCTCCCTTCTACCTTCCCGCTGCTCCCTCAGGGCAGGGCGGGGCGGGGCTGCCTGGCCACAGAGCCTGGGAGGTGGCCGCCAGCTGGCGGGACTCGGGGCTGGGCAGAGTGGTGGATTCCGTGGAGGAGCTGGGATCCAAGCATTCCGCGTGGTCAGGAAGTCAGAGTTGCTCGACGCCCCAGGGGCACGCCTGGGGATGGCCTGTCCTCCTGGGGTCCAGGGGAGGTCATGGAGAGGCGTGGTTCTGCCGTTAGAAACAGGAAAGTAGTTGTGTGCGCGTGCACACATGCAAGCATGTACCTCCGCCGCGGTGCAGCTGGGCGCGTGCGTGTGCTGAGCCTGGGGACAGAGCTCACTGAAACTGGAGCCCAGCCCCACCCTGAGGGCTCTGCCTGTGCCTGCCACGGGAGACCGCGTGCCTGAGGGACTGCTCCACGCCTCCCGTGCCCGTGCTGTGTGGCCCTGCCCGGGGCCCTCTGGGTGTTTTGGGTCCACTGAGCCCACTCGCTATGGGCTCAGCCTGCCCTCTGGCCAGCAAAGAGCCACCGTGGCTGACCCGCAGGTGGAGACGGGCCACGTTCCGTGTCGGCCACCAGCTCGCTCCTCACTGCATGCCTGGACATGTACACGAGGGGTGCGATCGGGAACACGTGGCGCGTGCCCACAAGTTTTAAACACTTATTAAGAATAAAAGAGATTTCCACGAGCCCTCTTGAAAATCCTCTGCCTCGCTTCCCACACTCATCCTGCTGACCTGGCCCTTTCTGCAGCGGCTCTGGGGTCCTCCCCTGGGTGTCCTCAGTTATGCTGTCCTGCCACCTTGATGTCCTGAGTCCATCTGCAGGTTGCACGGTCATCTTGACTTTGGAGGGGAGCTGGAAGGCCACAGAGTCACATCTGGGGACAAGGGCGAGGATGCTGTGGTGTTTTGACTCTCCCATGGGGTGGTGCTCAGAGCAGCTACATAGCACCACTGTGGGTTTCACCTCAGAAAGACCCTCAGAAAAGAGGGTGCCAGAGCTGCTTTGCTCACGGAGGGAGCAGAGAGCCAGGTGAGCTGTGCACTCCTGGATCTCAGCACTGGGGAGCTGAGGCAAGAGGATCCTGTGTTGCAAGTTCGAGACCAGCCTGGGCTACAAAGTGAGCTCAAGGCCAGCCTGAACTGCGGAGCAAGACCGCCTCAAAAAGACAAAAAACTAGGAATGAGGGGCAGCAGTGTAGCTCAGCGGAGTAAATGCTTGATTAGGTAAGTGCAGGGGCCAGGGTTCGATCCCTGGCACTTCATGCTGTGCCAGCCCTGCCTTCAGGCATGCCGAGCCTGCGGTTGGCGCACGCCTGTAATCCCAGCACTAGAGAGGCAGAAATCAGGAGGATTACTACGAGTCAGGGCTGCATAGTGAGATCCTGCACACACACACACACACACACACACACACACACACACACACAAAATACAAGCAAAAAAACCAAAAAAGTAGGAAATGGAACACAATGATGGATGAGTATTCAAATTGAAGGGGAAGGGGGGTGGGGGGAATAGCTCCATGGCACAAGTGCCTGCCTGGCAAGTGCAAGATCGTGAGTTCAAACCCCAGTCCTGAAAAAAAAAAAAAAAAAATGGAGGGGGAAGATTTTTTTTCCATTTGCTAATTGTAACAAATCCATTTAGAAATACCATATGATTAAAACTTCCAATGTATAAACATACCACCATGTTCCTCAAACATGTTAACACCTGACAAAAGTTAATAACCAGGCCGGCCAGATAGCTCAGAGGACTAAAGTGCCTGCTTAGGCAGAGCCCAGGAACTGGGGTTCAGTCCCCAGCACCACATGGTGTGTGGGTCCTGCCCCCGGGGCATGCTGAGATGTCAGACTGGGTGTGGTAGCAAGCACCTGTAATCCCAGGTCTTGGGAGAATGAAAACAGGAGGATCGCTATGAGTCTGAGTCCAGTCTGTGCAGTGAGACCCTGTAGACCCTGTACTAAACACAGTAATAAAAAGTAGCCATCGTTAGCGTGTCTTCTGCTGTGTCATCTTTTTAAAGATGTCAACATCCTGCTGGTCACGGTGGCACACACCTGGAGTTGTGGCCGTGGGAAGCTGAGACAGGAAGATAACTTCGGATTTTAAGCCAGCTGGGGTTACATAATGAGTTCAAGGCCAACCTGAGCTCTGTTGCCTCCAAAAAACCCAAATACACTGTGGGTCTGAGTGCCCGTTTTGGGCCTCGTCAGGTAGCTGCCTGCTTACCTAGTGCCCCATGGTCTGCCAGCAGTCACAGCACCCTACTGCTCCTGAGGATATAGCTGGGGAGGGGTCCCGAGTCTGGTAAGCTGAGTTCCAGCAGCCCGGTACAGAGCCCCCGCTCTGTGGACTTCCTCCCTCCCCTGCGTGTGATCTTGGCCTCTGCTAAGTCGGCCTGGTGGCTTCAGAACAAGATGGTGTCGGGTGCTCCTTCTTTCTCCTTTCAGCACAGTTGAGCACCTGGGCGTTTCCCATCAGACTCAGGACAGAGAATAGAGCTGCCAGGCTCAGGGAGCCTTGGGCTTCAGCACCTCGGCCAGCTCCCCAGTTCCTGAGTCATCCTGTTGTCCACCACGTGGCAGGGGAGGCCGCGCGCCCAGCAGGGCTTGCTCCCTCAGGCCTCCGGTGGGGGTCTCTCTCAGCCCCCAGCAGGTGGCCCGATGCACAGAGGCTGCAGGAGCAGCCAGGCCCCACTTCCCCTAACCCGGGCAAAGAGATGACATCCGTCCAGCAGCAGCAGGTGTCCCCACACCGTCCCACCCAGGGGTGGACCTCCTGGAGACACCAGCAAGGGGCGAGACAGCAGCAACTGCCACAGCTCCAGGGGGCAGCGTCGCCACAGGCCAGCCGAGGCTCTGGGCTCACAGTCACCCTGTTGAGGTTCAGATGTGACCCCAGCATTTTTCCAGAAACAAAAAAACAGAACTTGGTCTTGGCGTGAGAGACCAAGTGAAAAGATCCTGATGCAAGTCCTGGAAACAAACCCGGTAAGCGAAAGGGAGAGTGGAAGGACTCAGCGGGGCGGCAACGCTGAAGAGCCACTCAGTGCTCGAAGACCCAGGAGACAGCAGGTGGGGAGACAAAAGGAGCCCCGGGGCATCGACCTCAGGGTCCCTGCAGGAGGAGCATCAACTGGAAACGTGCGGGACTCGAGGAACCAGACCTGCAGATTTGGGAAGTGACTGTCTCAGGTACTTCTTTCTCGCTGCTGGGACAAATACCCGACACGCAAAATGAAGGAAAGGTTTCTGTAGCTCCTAGCTACTGGAGGTTTCAGTCCATACTCGGCCGGCTCCAGGCAGAGCGGCACATGGCAGAGGGTGGCAGTTCATGGCGGCAGAAGGCAGCAAAACAGCAAGAGCAACGAGGAACAGCAACAAGGGCAACCGGGGCAGCAGAAGGCAGGTCTGTCTCTGTCTTGTGTCACACCCATAATCCCAGCAGTACTCACACCCATAATCCCAGCAGTACTCAGACCCATAATCCCAGCAGTACTCAGACCCATAATCCCAGCCTTGGATCATGAATTAATCAGACTAGAACTGCAGCTCAGTGACTGCATGAGGCTTTGGGGGGTGGGGGGACACATACACACCAATCATAACAGTGTTAGAACTTCAGGTGACAAAGTCAGAATCCCCTGCACATCACACTCTGTCTCCTGGAGACCAGAAATAAAGGAACAACATCTCCACAGCTGGTGGGAGAACCCTGACCTCGGGCTTGACTGGTTCCAGCACTGGTCATCATCCGGGTCCCATTCTGGTGAGGCCCGTGTAGGGGGCAGAGAGGCCTCCCGGGGACGGAGCAGAGTGGGCTTCCTAAGGAGGTGATCGAGGAGGGCGGGGACTTAGGATGAGAGTGGGGGGGGGAACGGCGCGAGAGACCCTTGTGCCCCAGTGTCTGCAGCGCCTGGTCCCGTGGGGGGGGGGGGCACACGTGGCACGAGACCATCACATCCCAGGTGTGGGAGCTGGGAGCAGGGGAGCCACCCAGGGTGGGACGGAGCGCACCTGGGCGTTGTTGTCCTGCTCCCTCCCTGGCCCTCGCTAGCCCTCCAGGCCCCCTGCCTGCATGCGAAGCTCCATCTCCCTGCCTCCTCTTACCTTTGATTTTGCCCCTCTTGTTGGGTTTCTTACCTAAGGAAAAACCACGCAGTATGGAAACTCGTGTGATTTATTTTACATGACGGTGACCTCAAAGCGGGCCCACTTTCCTGCCGCTGACGCGTGTCCTCTGCGGCAGCCTGGTGCTCCGGGGGTGGACGCCGCAGCCTCGCTATCCACCTGGGGAGGGGCCCGCAGGCCGCTGCCAGGACTGGCCATGCCCTGCGCTGCTACAGACAAGGGGGCGTGTGCTGGGGGGAGGGCTCGACTCCTTGGGGAACTACCCGGGGGCCACTGCAATTTCGACTTTCAGATTTTTTCAGGAATCTCCATGGTAATTTCCATAAGATGCATAGTTGCTTCTGGGGATTCGAGCCCCCACTCTGAGCACCAACAGAAGGAGCAGAAGCTGGGCGTGGTGGCGCGTGCCTATAATCCCAGCACTTGATGGGGTTGGGGAGATAGCTCTGTGGCACAAGTGCCTGACTGGCAAGTGCAAGCTCATGAGTTCGTACTCTGGTCTTGATATATATATTCCCCCCACTTGGAAGGCTGAGGCAGGAGGATCAGTGCGAGTTCGAGACCATCCTGGGCTACAAGAGTGAGCTCAAGGCCAGCCTGAACCACATAGTCAGACCCTGTCTCAAAAAAAAAAAAAAAAAAAAAAGCAGAGCTCCCCAAGATGGAGGCTGCGCACTGGTGTCTGCAGAACCCTTGCTCAAAGCCCCGAGTGCCCGGGCTTGCCTAGGTGCAGCCCTGCATGGCAGGCCATGTTGCATGGAGCTAGAAAACCTCTCCCTGGTTGCAGCCCCAGCACCTGAGCAAAGCCCAGAATGTACCAGTGTCCCAAACACAGGGACTTTGCTGGAAGCTCCAGCCACATGGCCAGCAGACAAGGACAGGCCGGCCCAGGGGAAGTCAGGTCTGGCACGAGGACTTCGGATGCCCACTGGCTGTCTGCAGGGACAGGGGTCCTTAGCCCGAGTGGGACTGGGACCAGTGGATATCGATTTATTTTTGTCTGAGACAGAGTCTCACTATGCAGCTCAGGCTGGCCTTGACCTCACTCTGTAGCCCAGGCTGGTCTTCAACTCAAATGATCCTCCTGCCTCAGCCTACAGAGGGCTGAGACGACAGGCGGGTGCCACTGTGCCTACCTGCTAATGAATCTGCACTTGGGCACCGTGATCTTTTAGTCTTGTTGTCGGGATAACTGCAGTTCCAGGTGCATGTAAGAGAGAGGAAGCCTGCCTCTCCGCCCCCAACCAGACCACAGAGGTAGCACGTGGCCAAACCATGGTGCAGTGTCACCCCTAGATGTCCACATCGACCTAGTCAAGGCCAACAGCTGCAACACACGCTCTTGGGCTCTTCTCCCAGGAAACCCAACCCTGTTTCGTGCAGAAATGTGTACCCAGGTCTCCCTGGCAGCTTTGTGGTTAAACCAGACATGACCCATCCACAGCTGAGAACATGGAGTACTACACAGCAACAAAAAAGGGCCAGATAAATCTGGTCGGGACCTCGGGGAAATGATGCATAGGGAACCCAACTAGTGTCACAAGGGTGTGCTGCATGACCCCTTTTATGAACACTCCCAAAAGGTGGAGCTGGGGACCAGGAAGCTGGCACCCAGCATGTTTTGATAACAGTAGGGGTCTCCGTGTCGGCTGTACTTGCACACACAGCTCGGCACGCATGAGTGACCTCTGCACTTTCTTGGTGCTGGTGTCCTGTCACGTGCAGAACTGGGCTGTGGGCATGGGGAGACCTGGACACAGTCCTGCATATGCCGACTGTGCCCACCTGGCACTGCCATGACTTCAAAGGAGGAAGTTTCCAAAGCTGGGCTGGGAAGGCAGCGCGGGCCCCCCACACTCCCTGGGGTGAAGCTGAGCACTGGGCTGGTGGAGACGCGCTGTCACCTGCCTGGTGCTGGGTGCTCTGGGACGTCCAGACCGGGAGAACGGAGCGATGCCATGACGTGGCCCTGGCACTTTGGGGGGGCTAACCGTTGGAGAAACTGGCACCGTGTCCAGGGCAGGGAGCGAGAACACTGTGCGACCGTTCCCGTCCACTTCAACACAGCCTGGAGAGGGTTTTGTGGCTCCTGACGTGGAGACATAGGCCCCCTGGCCCCAGTGCTAAGGACCCGGCTGGCCCGTGGCCCGCTGGGCTCAGGGATCGAAGTGCCATGTGGCCCTCACAAGCACGCATGCTCATTCTGTCTAGAGCCAAAACCCAGGCTCAGCCCCGGTCTGGCCACGGAGGGCGCTGAACACGGCGTCACATCCACCTGGGATGCTTTCCCAAGCAAAGCCCACCAGGCGTCCACAGAGGGACCACATTCCTGTGTCACCTCTGTACCTCTCTGCCCCGGGTAGTGACCAAGCATGTCCAAGTCCCCTGTGGGCCCCTCCTGAAAGCTTCTTCTTACCATGGGATACAAAGGCCACCCAGCTCCTCCTCTGACCACTAATACCCTGGATTTTATTACGGCAGCCTGAGGCCGAGTGCTTGGCTGCTCCGGAGGGCGGGTCTTGCGATCCGGAGACCCGGAAGACTGAGCCTTCTGTCCCGTCCTCGGTGGCTGACCTGGCGTCAGGTGGGGAGAGGAGGGCATGGCAATCCTGCAGCCGGCTGTCTGAGAACCGGGTCCCTCTTTCCCATCTGCCCAGAGAAGACTGCGCTGTCACTAATACTGTTGACACCCAGTGCTGTGGACCAGGGACACTGGCCGCCGCATCCCTGGCACCACATACAGCCGAGAGGCCTCTCTTAGCCGCTCATGGGAACAAATCGCTCTCTTGCAGCCCACAGAGCCTCCAATGATGGGCGCATCTTGGTATTTTTTCCTTCTTATAGAGAAAGGAGGGAAAAGAGCCCCAATGCCCTGGATGGGGGGCCAAGCTGCAGGGGGAGACACCCCTCCCCAGCACAGGGCATCCATGGGGGCAAGGGTGACCCTCGAAGACCTTACCTACTAATCCTGGCAGAGAAGGTACCTCGTTGTGTTCCGGATATAGCGCCTCGAGTTCTGAAGAGAATCCAAGAGGTTTTAGTTAGTGCCGGGCCCCTGGGGCTGCAGCTCAAGTTTTAAGCCCTAATAAGGCTGAGGAAAATGAGCGAAGGCTCTCTCAACACCGCGGAGAAGCTAGGGGCGCACACCTGTCACCCCAGCACTGGCTGAGGCCGGAGGACCGCTGTGAGTTCAAGGCCAAACTGGGCTGCACAGAGTAACCTTGTCTCACAAAGCGAACAAAAAACCAAAACCAAAGACCTCTGCAGAGGCCTGGCACGGAGGAGGCCCACATGTCTTAACCCAGCTACTGAGGAGGCTGAGGCAGGAGAACCACAAGTTTGAAGCCACCATGGACTGCTTAGTGCCCAGGCTAAGTAAAATGTAAACGGTGGGGTCCGGGATGTAGCTCAGTGGTCAGAGCACCTCCTCAGCCTGCAGGAGGCCTTGAGTCCAAGGCCCAAGGCCACGCGAAACAAGACCACCAGAAAGCCACAGACCACCGACTATGCCCCGCGGGGAACGGGGCCTGAGTGGAGCATGTCAGCCAAGATCAGGGTCACGCAGGCTGGTCCTTCCCCACTCTGCCTGTCTCGCTGCAGTAGAGGATGTGGGGAGATGCCACCCAGTGTCCCCAGCACGGACACCAGCGGTGCTAAGACTGTCTGGCCTCTGTACCCCGGCTGTGCTTAGAGCAAGTGGTTTCCCAGGGGGCCCTGAGTCCACAGCATGTCACCGAGTGGACCCACTGAGTGCCCGAGGACCTGAGAGCGCCACCTGCCTGCCAGTCTATCTCAGATGCCCTGCGGTCGTAGTACGTCTTGCGGTCCCCTAGCCGCCTCAGGATGGCCTGGTTTTCCAGGGTGATGCGCATGAGCTCTCGGTTCCGCATTTCTCGGTTCAAACTGAAAAACACCAGGCAGGGTGGGTGGAGACAGCCCTTCTCTCACCCGCAGGGCAGCGATTGGACTGCACTGCGCCTGGGTGTGCGGAGGGGCCTTCTCGGGTCCCCCAACTCCACTGCCTGCTGGAAGACGCGGCTCTGTGGGTCTCCAGTGAATCTTAGGCCTGGGTGTTTTGTCCAAGCTCTCAGAAACCAGCACTGAGGGGGCTTGCGGGTTAGCTCACTTGTTTAAGCTCCTTCTTGGGCAAACCCAGTCAGGCGCAGGGGACCGCGGTTCAACCCCCTCCTGATGTTGCCCTCTCCCTGGCAAGGCCTCCAGGACAGCCTGGGGGACCCCTCTCCCCGAGAACCTTGCCCAGAGCCCGGCAGGTGCGGCGTTACCTCTTGGAGAGGTACGAGTTCCAGCAGTCCACCTTCGCAGGGCCGCGGTGCGCGCTGGCGATCTTCTCACACAGCTGCTTGTTCTCGTACTCGATTTTGTCAATTTTGTTTTGCTCCCACTGTAAGAGGCCCCGGCCCACCGTGGTGATGCACAGGGCTGAGCGTGGTCCCCTGTCTGGTGGCATTGTGGGAAAGGGGACTGTGGAACACCTCCGGGAGACAGGGAGTACTCAGAGACACGGGCAGGCAGGGGAGGTGCCTTGGTCGGAAGGGAGCTTTGAAGGCTGAGTGTGCGTGTGTGTGCGTGTGCGTGTGTGTGTCTTTAAAAACAAAGATAAAGACCAACCAGCTGCGCCCACCCACAGAGAGCATGGAGGATACCTGCAGTTTGCTCAGCTTTAAAATGAGATGTGTGTACGCCACGGGAGGCTTGGTGTCCACGGTGGGCTTTGCTAGAGGGGACAGCAGGAAGAACAGTGTCATACCCCAGGGACCTGAGCCTTACCACAAAGGGTTTGTGTCGGGGGAGGCATGGTCTCAACCTCGAAACAGTCCTCCTGCCTCAGCCTCCTGAGAGCCGGGATCACAGGTGTGAGCCACCATGCCCAGCCTCCCCCCAGCAGTTTTGATGTTGGCCCCAAGCCCTGCCTGCTCTGAGTTTGGCCCCAGACTGACATCTCCTGGTGTTTGAGCAGAGATGAAAGTCCGTGGGACTTAGCAGTGACCTTACGGTCAGACCATGGTGCTGCCTGGCACTGCCCCATGCCGCCAGCCACATCCAGCACTGAGTTCTTATCAGAGTTCAGGCCAAGCAGCATCCGAGAGCAGCCCTGGGGCCCACACGCGACGCTGTCCTCTCTGCAGCACTCGCAGGGCGGGCCGAGCGGCCCCCGAGCTGGAGCCAGTCCCTGGCAGGCTTTGCCGCAGCCCCCGACACGTCCCCTCCTAAAGCCCGGCCGCGGGCTCCCTGAGTGGCCCGCACCTATCTGGAGCCGGTTCTGGTGAGAGAGGTAGTGGCCCAGGTCCAGCTTCTTCCTGAAGGCAGTGGTCTGCCGGTGGTTAGAGACAATCACAGGGTAAGCCAGGTAGGCCAGGGAGCTGTTCATCTTCTCCTCCTCCTCGTGTCCCTGCAGAAGTGAGGCGCCAGTGGCTCTGTGAGGGGCTGGGCTGAGCCCAGGGAGGGCGTCACAGTCAGGCAGTGTGACATCAGGGGGCTCTCTGCAGAGAGACTGGAAGAGCGCGTGCCTGGCTGTTGCTGGGCGTCATGTTATCTGCTTTCTATTTAGGAGAATTTTTGATTTTTGTTATTATTACTACTTTTTTTTTTTTTTTTAATCTTTTTGAAGACAGGGTCTCATTATGCAGTTCAGGCTGCCTTTGAGCTCACTTTTGTAGCCCAGGCTGGTCTCGAACTCCCACCGATCCTCCTGCCTCAGCCTCCCAAGTGCTGGGATTATAGGCGTGCACCACCATGCCCGGCTATACCTCTTTTTCTTGAAACAAGTTCTCACTAGGTAGTCCAGGCTGCCCTCAGATTAACTCACACTGATCCTCCTGCTAAGTGTTGGCATGACAGGCACGCTCCACAATGTCTAGCTGTTTTTCTAACCAATTAAAACTTTTGGGGTGCAGGGTGCTAAGCTGACCCATGTGCACAACACTGTGATCAAGTCAGGGCAGTCAGTGTTTCTGCCCCTTGGGTCAGAAATGCCTTTTACTTTTTTGAGTTTTTGAGGAAGAGTTCTACAGTGTAGCTCAGGCTGGCCTTCAGCTTGGCACAGTCCTGCCTCAGTCTCCTAAGCGCCGGGCCACCACACCCAGCTTCATTTGCTGCTAAAGTAGGTCCACATCTAGGGGACTTGGCAAGGGAGGATGGCTGCGCCCCAGGGAAGGGGCAGCGGTTTCTCCTGCGGGGGCGGCTCTGGCTGACCACACACCGGACTGAACTGAGCACAGTGGGGACTGTGGCTGCTGCTGGCTGTCCCCAGCGGAGCCCCGCGTGCAGCCTCTGCGCAGGGGAGCCAGGGGAGGCCCGGGCACCGAGTGAGCGCTCGCGGGAC
>PVKN010038226.1:0-11102 GCA_004027915.1 Capromys pilorides
AGAGAGAGAGAGAGAGAGAGAGCAGATGCCAAAGGAAAAGAAAAAATTACATTTCCATATAAAGTATCATGAAAAGGGGGAGATCTAGGTGGCACCAAAAGTCTCTTCCATCATTCCTCAGCAAGCCCTGTTGCTTGACAGATTCCTTTATTACAAATAAGCAAAACTGTTGAGAATACATAAAAAAATCACAAAGCAAAGCATACATTCCAGGTTCATCCTTGATTTATGGCCTCTTGAATGTGCTGGCACAGTTTAAAACCAACTAAGCTCAAATGATATCTGTTCTTTCATCTCCTACAGGAACCTTTTGCAATTAGATGGCCAGCAAAACTGAACTCATAAAACCAAAATCATAAAACATGAATTGCTAATGATTCAGGAGGAAAAAACTGATCTGGGGTGGATGATCTTTAATAGGAAACCTCCAAATGATATAGGGAAAACCGATCCCCAACCTGAAAAGTACCTAGGACAAGTCCGTGTTCTCTAAAACCGAAGAATGAATTTGAGGAACAAACAGAGGTCACAAGCAGATGATATTTACTGAGGGAAAGAAAGCTCCTGTCTGAAAGAGAGACAGGAGGGGGGTCCCAAGTGGGTGTCCCCAGGAAACTGTCTCTTCCAGGGACTTTTATAGAGAAAACGTGGGAATTCGCTTAGATGGGTATGAAGTGGAACAAGGACTATGGCCAACCAATGAGATAAGCACCATTGATCACGTAACATTGACTAAAATTAGGATCCACTGGGAAGGCAAGTCACGTGGCAAGTCACGTAGCAAGCGGGCAAGAACACCACCTAATGAGCTTGGGCTCTTGGCCCTTTCAAGGTGATTGATACGTATTTAGAGTATCATCCCTGAGGCCTATCCCTAGGGAAGTATGTAGCTTTATTTGTTTACCCTAGTCTTGAGACCTGGCTCACGGCAGAGGAGTGTCTGTCTCTAGTTGTAAAATCCCCTTGTCTTCCATGTCATCCTTGAGGGCCTTTCCCTGTCTGACTGCCTATAATATTTCTATCTAATTCAGCTCCTACAACATTCCCCCTCTGAAGAAGTAACCCAAACTGCCAGGAGGGAACCATGGGCAATGACCGCTCTGGCTTCTTCAGGCTGAAAGGGGTCATAGTTGGGAATAAGCAGTCAGAGATACTCTCCAGAGGTCCTATCTAAAGGCCCTCAAGAGACACCAGGCATTTTTATCTTGGGTAGGTGTATAGCTTTGAATCTGGAGAAGACAAATCAAAGAAACTATGAAACATATATGGGTCAAATAATATTAACAGGACAACTATGAATATAGTCAAAATTATTTTTACCAAGTAAACAGTAATGACTTTAACAAAGATGACAAAGAGTGTTTTGGGACCTCATCATTTTATATATTATTGATTTGATATCTAATATTTTGGAGAGCTATTGAGACATTAGCAGAAGATTTTGGAAGCTAATCTATTAGCAGAGATCTCTTAAACATGGGGTTTAATCTTTTATGACTATTGGGAATTGTTCTAAATAAATTGGCCTTTTATGCTTTACCAACTCCAGTATTACTTGGGCCACATGAATTGCCAGAAATAGGGTAAACACTGAGCACTCTCTGGTTTGCAAGTGGGGCCACTGGCTGGGTAACTACTGATGCATCTTCATGAGCATCTATTAAAAGTTTAACAGGCTTTCTCCTTATATTGGCAGTTAACATGGGTTCTCTCAGGCTGAGAGGCAAAGACTCATGACCACCTAAATCTTCTAGGAAACAGCAAATTTTTGAGAGATTAGCACATGTATAATCAAAGTATGAGCATTTGAGCTACCATACTGACATTTAGACTCCCTTTTTTATGGAATTTGACAGTTTGGTAGAAGTCCCTCTAACTTTAGTCATAATTACCTCTAAATTTTGAGAATTTATGAAAATCAGATTAATATCTTATTTTTACTGTCAATGTTTTTAAATAATCCAAGTACAGTTTGGCATATTTTCTTAGTTACACTTTGTGAGAGAACAGTGACATCAGCAAGTAATTTTTACTTATTTTTACTCATATAATTTTTTTTATAAACACTTTCGCCTTTTAATTGAAAAACACTCATTAATATTGACTGAAATCCTAACATTTAAAAAAATTCTAGTAATCTTTTCCAATTAGCACACATATAATGTATTATAAAACATTCGGCATTCTTTTCAGAAATCTAATCTGTAAGGTCACGTCTGTATTTACTAACAACACGAAGTACCTGAGTTGCACCAGAAATCAACCAGGCTAACTTAATAAACATATCAATATCAATGTCTCATTTAGCATTTTAGATATGGTCCCATTGTAAGCAAGGGGCAGGGCCAAATGATTTTTTTTTTAATGCTGTGGTTGAGTTTTATGTCACAAATATAAAACCTATCTATAGGCCTAAAGCTAGAACTTCTTACACTGACAAGATATTATCTGTCCTTGGGGATTTGTTTTAACTACAGAAATAACTTTTAAGTCTTTGTACATGAACAATATATATTACCTTTGTAAAGAACTAGTTTTTAGTACAATTCTGATTAGTTAACAGCTGGAATACAGTGCACTATCTTAGTTACAACTATAGCAAGATTCTTTTAAAGTCTGTTTTTATTGAAGTATAACAACTGGAAGGAAAGTCAGGGTTGGAGAACAAAGAGACCTATGCCAGTGTCCAGCAATAGGCTGGGTTTCTCTCTAGTCATGATTACTCAGGGCCCCTCCATGGAAATGACAGGTGAAGATAACAATCTGGCCAAAGGGAAGAGGCAGGTCCAGTGCCCTTCAGTCCTACTGGACCATCTGAGAAGCCAAGTCTGAGCTCTGTGGCCTGGGCCTCAGAATTTAGTCTCACTTCTAGCACCTGCCTTGGCAGTCAGGGCATGGCTTGTGGATCTCTTAAAGCAGTTCCTCTCACAGTGGCTCCTTTCTGACAGTGGTAGCAGATGAATCTCATCATTGAGCTCTTCTTGGAGCCCAGAGAATCAGATTGTCTGTATTGAGGCCGCAAAGACAGCCATTTTTTATCTCTTTTTTTTTTTCTTTCCCTGGTTTTCTCCAGTCGTGACCATAGGAAATTGTTTTCTTACTGTCCTATGCCTTTAAGAATATACACAAGAAAATGTCTTTTATTACAGTCTCCTGCCTGGCTATTAGGCCAGAGGGATCTGACTGCTTGGTCTCCAGTAGCAACAGATAGTTCCGCTGCCTATCTCTTTAAAATTAACAAAATCATATTTATTAGAAGACAAAATTTGATTTAAGATTAACATTTATAAGACAGAGTAAGTCCTCTAGAGATATCAATGTACTTATCAGAATCAACTAAAGATCTTCTAAGATTGGATTATCCGTTTTAGGTCATAGAGAAAGACACATGAACTCTGGAAGTTCCAAATTGTCTCTCTTTTTTTAAAGTGTATTGTATCTATGAAAAGCTTGCATAGATCCAGCTAAGAATGGATGTGTCCCTGTAGACCCCTGGATTACAGCTGATCTAGAAGCTCCACCTTCTAAACTGAAAAGGCAAATAGGGGAAACCTTACTTATCGTGATGGTGGGTGGGGCTGTGATTAAGGTGGTCTTGCCCTTGGGCTCTAAAGATTGGGGAGAAATCTCAGGCTCCAGGGTAGCAAAAGTTTTAGGATTTAAGAGGCCAGGAGGACTCTGGCCTCCCTGTGGCTTGTGTTTACATTTTGAAACTAAATGAGGCCTATTTCTTAGTGCAAAAAACATTTGAACATAAGGCATTGACCTTTTATCCTTTTTCCAATATCTTTTTAGTTTCAAAATAGCATCATAATTGATACTTCCCTCTGAATCCCATTTTGGCTCTAGGAAGTATGCAGGCCATGTACATGTGCAGAAAAATATTAAATGGCTCTTTTTTAGCATGTATAGACCAAACGTCTTCCAGTGTGTAATGATGCACTCTAAAGGAGTAAGAGACTTTGACTGAGATTCCATCTGGAATGCAAAAAGAGAGAATTTGGACATCTCCACCTTACCTCTAATTGATTCCCACTCAAGCCATCCCATGAGTAGGCCACTCCAGAGCAGGTGGATGCTCATGGAGAGAGGAGAGACAAGATTCGACCAGCATATCCACCCTCAGACTGGCACGTGATCCTTGCTTACCGAGCATCTCCTGAATCATGCAAACTGTGCACTTACTCCTACTGAATATTTGTGAATATGTTACAATTAATTGAGACTCTAAAGGAGCAGGGACTCTAAAGGAGCAAGCAACTTTGACTGTGAGATTCCCATACGGAAGACAAAAAAGAGCAAGATCTGGATATCTCCATGTTACCTCTTAATTGATTCCCCCTCAAGGCATCCCATGAGTAGACCACTCCAGAGTAGGTAGATGCTCATGGAGAGAGGAAAGGCAAGATCTGACCAGCATATCCACTCTCAGACTGGTGCGCGATCCTTGCCTCCCGAGAATCCCCTAAACCGTGCAAACTGTGTACTCAAACCTATAGAATGTTTATGTAACAGTAATGTCTATATGAGGAAGCATAACTATTTAATAAAAAGGTGAGTTGGAAGCAGAGCGCAATTTCCTATGGTGCTGTAAAACAGACTAACTGTTGAGATAAACAGAAGAGACAATTGACTAAAGAATCTTGCCCTGGGGCCTAGGACAAAGAAATCTTCAAGACACTTGGGTTCTTCTATCTAGTCACCAGAGCAGACTTTCCTATTAAATCTTTAGTGTTCACAGGTAAAAAAAATGAATTTATCATCTAATAATCACATTTTACATACTGGTAAAAGCTATTTAAAGCTGACCATCTTTCACCTTTAGTTAACATGAAAGGTACAAATGTAAGTCATCCCTGATAGCAGCTGTAGGATGTAAACTACTGTAAGCTGTTTTAGACTAATTTCTGAAGGAGTGACTCATTAAGCTGTTTTATTAAAACACTGAAGTAGAATTTCTAGTTTACTAGCAGAGAGAAAAAGTATAATAGGCATAGGGAGATCTTTTAATGATCAACAGCCAGTTTCCACCAAGAAACGTTTGGGTCTGGCCAATACCCTCAGATGTTCTTATTTTGTTTTGACTCACACAACCAGAGTTTAACCTCCAGAAAGGAATCTAGTTGTATCTCTGGTCAACATTCCATAAGCCATAGGCTTCATTGGAGATTTACGAAAGAATATCAGGGGAAACCTGTCCTCTGCTTCAAAGACTGGCAGCTGCTCTAGGAGCATTTAGTAGCTGGCAGAGTAACCACTGTTTATCCAAGTTCTATTAGGGATAGTTAAAAGCCTGAACAAGATTACCTAGCATTTTACAGTATAGGCTTTAAAGTCCAAAACTTAGTTATTATCAACCTAAACAATTAGTCCTAGGAGAAAATGTTACAATCCTCCCTTACATTAAATGTGTTTTGGTCCCATACGAGTGTGCTGCTTTCAGAGATAGCTCCTTCTGGTGTCACCCAGAAGTCAGTTCTTTCCACTGTGTCTCAGGTTTCGCCTCCTGAAGGAGACCTGCCCAGAACACTAAGCCAGGACATGGCTTTTATATGTGTTCTCCTGGACAGGCATAGTCCTCCCTCTTTGTCTCATCTGACCCAGAGACGGGGTACGTATCCTTTTTCTAAAATGACTTCCCTATCTTCGGCGATTAATAAACGCTCATTTTCTAAGGGCTTCATTTAGTTGGAACACTCCATATCATTCTCCTAATTGTACATGCCTCTAAAAAAGGAAAGTACAAAGAAGTAGGAAAATCAGGATTAAAGTCAAAGCAAGGAAACTGAAACTGAGCAGGCCTGACATTTCCTCTAGCATGGGGATCAGAGGGGGATCAGAACCTGTCTATCTCAGTGAAACCTGTCCTCCAAGTCTTTAAGAACGGTTGCCAACCTTATGTCATTTAGTTGGCAAAAAGAGTCCTGTGTTTCATAGAGAGGCATGTATATTTTATAATTCTGAGCTAGATTTTAAAGTCCCATTTTACAGAAGTTTACATAAAGTTCAGTAGGAGGCTTACTAATGTTACTCTCTCTAGCACTGTTGTCTAAAGTCAAGCAAGGAATACCAGTACATTTATCATGCAACGTATACAAATATGCAACAGTCATAAAATGTTCAAATGCAATGTATACAAGCACACAATACTCATAAAATGTCCCATTAGAGAAGTACCTTAACCTTATAACATTTCTGCGTTTTAATTTAGATTTACAACACATTTTGACGAACATTTTAACAGAACCATATAAAAGACAAAATATAAGCAATTGTAAGCAATTTTAACCAAACAACAAAATATGAACAATTATGGCAATGGACAAAGACATCAACATATAAAGCATAAAATTTGTTACCTAAGCAAGTCCCAATTCAGAATTTATGAAAGAAAAGCAAACCCATACCTCTGTCCAATAATCTTGGTGGAACCTCCAAATGATGCAGAAAGAAAAAACTGATCTGGGGTGGGTGACCTGTAATAGGGAACCTCCAAATGATATAGGGGAAACTGATCCCCAACCTGAAAAGTACCTAGGACGAGTTCGTGTTCTCTAAAACTGAAGAATGAATTTTAGGAACAAATGGAGGTAATGAGCGGAAGATACTTATTGAGGGAAAGAAAGCTCCTGTCCGAGAGAGAGACAGGAAGGGGGTCCTGAGTGGGTGTCCCCAGGAAGCTGTCTCTTCCAGGGATTTTTATAGAGAAGACTTGGGAACTCGCTTAGGTGGGCATGAGGTGGAACAAAGACTATGGCCAACCCATGAGATTATAAGCACCATTGTTAAGTAACATTGATTAAAATCGTGATCCAATGGGAAGGCAAGTCACATAGCAAGCGGGCAAGAACACCACCTATTGAGCTTGGGCTCATGACTCTTTCTAGGGTCTTTCAACGTGATTGATGCCTACTTAGAGTATCAATCCCTGATGCCCATCCCTAGGGAAATATGTAGCTGTATTTGTTTACTCTTGTCTTGAGACCTGACCCACAGCAGAGGAGTGTCTATCTTTAGTTGTAAATTGACCTTGTGTTCCATGTTGTCCTTGAGGGCCTGGCCCTGTCTGACTGCCTATAATATTTCTATCTAATTCAGCTCTCTGCAACACTAACATCATATAAGCAAAGACAATAATAAAAAATAGTAATGTAATTATTTCAATTAATCTTTTAGATATAAAATATAGTGCATACAATATAACACAGAAAATTTATAAAGAAATATTCATGTAACTATCACACTACTCAGGAAATGGAATGTTTGTGGACCTCAGAAATCACACTTCCCCTTCCTGTGACTAGCCTTCTTTCTCCCAAAAGTAATCATTATCTTGTTCTGTGTAAGTCATGTTTCTTTGTATTTCATTATAATGTTTAATCTGTTCATGAATTCTTAAAAAATTTTGTATAATTTTGGAAATATTTTCAAAGTTTTTGAGGGCTGACCTGATAGCTCAGTGGACTAAAGCACCTGCTTAGTCACAGTATAGTGGTCAGGGTTCGATCCCTAGGCCTGCCGTGCAGGCCCCCCCACCCCTGAGGGTGCACTGAGATGGTAATTGAGACTGGATGTGGTGGTGTTTGCCTGTAATCCCAGCTCTTGAGAGGTTGCAAACAGATGGATCATTAAGAGTCTGTTCTGGTAATGAGACCCTGACCATCCTGTATGTATGTATGTATATATATATATATATATATATATATATATATATATATATATGTGAGTGCTTTTAGTATTATATCTGTGAAATTCATCCATGTCACAATGTGATCTTATGCTTTGTTTATTTTCAAGGAGTTAGGTTTCTCAGTCATGGGGACACACAGCTTTCGATTTCATAGGTTCTGGCCCTAGTACGAATTGCTGAATCATTATGGTGTCATCTAATATGGCTGAAGCCCTTAAAACAACAGCTTATCTTCCCAAAGACCACCTCCCACTTCTTCTCCAACTCATCCCAGGGTGCAATTTCTTTTCACCTGTCCCACCACCTCAGGGAAGGCCCCAATCAGCTCCTGAGGTAGATCTAAACATCCTCCTCAAACCCCACCCATGGCAAAAGGCCTTAAAAACCTCAGCCCCTTTGTTCCAATTCAGAGAATTCCTTATCTTCCCCAAATTCTCTCCATGTCCTCCAAGAGAATAAAGCCCCTTTCCCCTTTTCCTTCTGCCTATTTCTCTGCTGTGCCACCGTGGAAAACCTATCATTTGGTGCTGTGACCTGGAGCGGCGAGTAACGTGGCTCCCGGGGCATCCGCTGCCCAGTTTTGAGCTCCCTCACTGAACCACCTTGTGCTTTTGCTTCTGCCACCTGCCAATGCTAGCTCACACCGGACACCCGCCAGTGAGTCTTCACACAGGAGAGCTCCAAGACTTGTCTCGGGGAGTCCCGTCTCCTCTTGGGGAATCCTGTCTCGTCTCGTACTCTCATCTCAAAAATCATGAGCTCACGTGGAGATCCCCACTGGTCTTCCTTGGCCATCTGGCCCCTGGCTCCCTGCTTTTTCTAGTGAGAACTGATAGAAAGGGCCAAGGCCCTCTCTCTCTCATGCTCACTCCGGGCTAAAAAGTGACGACTTTTTAGTGGGAAGTGACGTCAGGCTTTGCCCTAATCTTCGGGCTTTGCCCTAATCCTTGGCTCACCTTTTAATTTGATCACTTTAACAAATATTCTTTCCCACCCACCAAAACACATTCTGCTGGGCTGTCTCAATCTCAACACCCTCAGACTTTGAGGCTAACTCAACCCTAAATGACTAATTTTTGCTGTCAAACTGCTTGGCCACAGTATAAGCTAGATGATAAAACCCAGTGGCCTACAAAAAACTTTTCATCCACTAATTCTCCAAATTAGAAAAACAAATAAACAAAACTTCTGTGATCACATTGGCAAATGGCAAGATATCTGTTGTATTTCGGCTTTTTTTTTTCCCTTCGAGGACAGTCCCTCCCCCGTTTGTCCCTCCCCGCTTTGTCCTTCCCCCTCTCAATGTCTCTCCATAGTCTCTTAAGGACAGATCAGATTGCCCTTGCAGCCCCACTCTCCCTGCCTGTCCTCCCCTGGCTAGGCCTCAGCCATAGCCGCTGCTCCTCAATTCACCCTCTAACCTCTTTAGCTTTCAGGAACTACGGAGATGCCTCTTTGCTCCCTCCCCGCCTTCCTCTCAGCTGCCAGTCAGTCTACATTCCTCACATCCCTCGCCAACCCCCTACTAATTTACAATCCAATCAGTCTTTTTCTTCCAAAATCTCACTCTAAAACAAAACCAAAAAACAAAACTACTAACTCATTTTTTCCCCAACAGTGTGTGCACCTCCCTCTACTATCCATCAAGCTAAAGACAAGATAACAGCAGCGCAGGGAGCAGTGACCTAGCACACTGCCCTTTCCTGTCCAGCCTAATGCTGAGCTTCTTTTCTCCTCACTCGTCTGCCCCTGCAGGTCACCTCTACAGGCGGTTTGCGATTCCCACTCGCACCTTGTCAAATGCTCCTCTATTGTGCTGGGCCTAATCTTTACACTGCTAAGTTTCCTTGCTCCAACTCAAAATCTGATACATTGTATTAAACTTAAACAAACTTAATACTTACATTAAACATAAATGAGAGGTTTTTACCTTTTTCCAAATTCTTCTAAGAGATCTCTGCTAATTGACCTAAAAAGTTCTGACTAGTCTCTCATAATTACAAACTTAAAAAAGTCGTCATAATTTAGCTTGATCAGAAGTATATTCAAGTGCACTCTCAATTTATAAATGTCTGTGTGTCCTGTATGTACTTGTTTGTTTTTATGTTATTCTGTAAACAGCTGTTCTTTTTTGTTTGAGCTCTAAAATATGGACTTAAAAGCATGCTTTCTCCTGAGTTACCAGCTGGTCTAGGTAATATCAAAATTAATTTATAATTAAATAACCATTAAAATGGGGAAAGATTGTTGTTAGACAGGACTCGGTTGATGAATAGAGGGTGGCCAACATTTGTTCGTCAATAGAGAGCGCCCAATTTTCTTAAAACACACCCCCAATAATTTGATCATTGGTTAAAAGATAAAGTTTTCTAAAAATTAAGGTTTACTCACAAAAGATTTCCAATATATTAAATATATTCATGCCTTCCAAAATACTGTATACTACAATATAAACTTTCAGATTTAAACAAGCCTCAGATTTAAACATGCCTTTCTCTTACACTCTAGGTATTTGTAATAAGAGGTTCCCGTCACGTCAACATGAGGTTATCAGCCAAATAATAATTTTCAGCCTAAAATTTATGTGATATGTATCCTATGTACATTTAGGATACATAGAGATGCTAAATCAAAATGGGGATTTTGTATGACTGTTTTGCTACACTGCTATGTATGATTATTAATGTCAAATATCTCTACAAAGTTGTATAACTGTTGTCCATTAACATTCTACAGGGACTTAATTGCCAAAATGTCCATGGTTGATAAATAACAGCTCTCTGGTTACACTTTATATATCAAGGTACTTGATACTCGGATAAAATTCTAAATGTATGAGTTCTTATTTAGTTTCATCTAAAACCCACTGGTTGCTGAGAAGGGTGTTGTTTAATTTCCATGTATTTCTGGGGTTCTAGTGGTTTCTTTTGTCATTTATTTCCAGTTTCATTGCACTATCATCAGATAATAAGCATGGGATAATTTCTGTTTTCTTGCATATACCTAAGTATGACCTGTAGACTAATATGTGGTCTGTTTCAGAAAATGTCCCGTGTGCAGCTGAAAAAAATATATATTCTAAAGCGGTTGGGTAGAACACTCTGTGTATGTCCACTAAGTCCAGTTGTTCCAAATTCTGTTTCAGTTTCTGCTACTTCTTAGCTAATTTTTTGTCTGCTTGACCTATCTTTTTCAGATAGGGGGGTGTTACGGTCTCCTATTAAGATTGTGGTATTGGATATTAGAGTTTTCATGTCCATTAAGGTTTGTCTTATATAACTTGCTGCTCCCGTGTTGGGTACATACATATTTATGAGTGTTAACTCTTCATCCTGAATTTTTCTCCTGACCAATATGTAGTGGCCTTCTTTGTTATGTTTGATCAATCTTGGTTTAAAGTTTAGACTGTCTA
>PVKN010038227.1:0-11097 GCA_004027915.1 Capromys pilorides
AAGAAAAAGAATTCGAAAGTTACCAAGAAATTATACGTTAATAAACACAGAAATAAGGAACTCAAAGTTAAATGTGTAGGATGAAATTAGAAGGCCTAACAGATACTGAATCCTGTCTCTAAAGAAATGGATACCCTAGGGAGACAGCACCCATGTGGCAGAAGTAAAGTAAGGAGAAACAAAGCCATCCTTGGACACAAAGGAAAAACGAAGTCTAACATCAGGGAAGATCTTAACATTTTACTTAGAGATGCTAGGGGGACACAGGACTGTAAGCCCAGCCTCCCAGAGGGCTGACCGCGCAGGAGCACAGCAAGTTCCAGACCAGTCCGGGATACATAACAAGTCTTTATGTCAAAATACGACAAATCCCAGAAGCCCATCCCAGCACGCACGTGGGCACAAGCACATAAGCGTGTACACACATGCACACAGTCGCGCTCTCTCTCTTACAAATACTACTACATGACACTATTACAAATACAGTAGTCCCTCGCTATTTTGCAGTTCGACTTTTGTAGACCCACTGTTTCACAGGTTTTCAAAAAAACATTAATCTAAGTTACTTATTACTGATTTTTTGCTATAACGCAGGATTTCGCAGCGTTGCACAGAACACGTATGTTGCTAAAACTGCGCAGGCTTACAAGTTCAGAAAGAAGGTCAAGAACATAAGAAGTGTTTTTAAGTGTGGGAAAGGCTGACAAGAGCGTGGGGTTTATGAGTCTTTATTTAGCATATAGACAAATACTAAAATAGAGCAGCGCTGCTTGGCCAATTTTCACTGATCGCCAGGGTGTCTGCAGTGCAACCTCCGCATACGTGAGGGGCCACTGCAGCTGCATTGGACAGAAATACAGGTGGTCAGACAGGGTTTGGCTCTCGAAGGAGTCAGGGCAGAAGACAAGAACACGGCACGGCTGTGGCTGGAGGTACATCCCCTGATGGCCTCAAGAGGGCGGAGGAGCTGCTCTCGAGGGGCAGGCGACAGTGAACAACATCCTAAACAGGCAGTTGTCACCGGAGCGGGTGGCCAGGACCTCGGGACCCAGGTTTTCCAGAACAGGTCCCGGTTCTCTGCATGTGCTCTTGTGACTTGCTTCCCATGGGGTTGACACTACCCTCTTGGCTATGCTGTGCTCTTACTGGGTGGCCACAGCTCTGCCCCACCTGGTACCCATCTTGTGACTCTATCCTACAAAACTTCTTTGGAGAAGCAAGCTCATTTGCCACCCACTTCTGAGGGCCCCTCTCATCTCTCCCTCAAGAAAATTTCCTTTTCTTTATGTGTTTGGTACAGGGCCTCAGCAGCTCAGACTCATAGTGGTCCTCCTGTCTCAGCCTCCCCATGCTGGGTTTGCAGAAGTGTGCCATCACACCTGGTTTCAGTAGCCAGCTCAGCATACGGTACCGGAAATCAAACCGAGGTCCTTGTGCTTGCCATGTAGGTGCTTAGGTCACCGAGCTATCTTTGCACCTCCAAAATTTTCTACTTTTTTTTTTTTTTAGGCGGGAGCAGGGTTTGAACTCATGACCTCGCACTTGCCAGGCAGGCACTTGCGCCACAGAGCTATCTCTCCACGCCCCCTCCAAAATTTCCTACTCTTATCCTCCATTGTTCCTCAGAATTCATTCAGTTTTGGGAAACAGGAACTCAGCATATCAGACATCCAGCAGGTTGGGCATTACATTTCCCTGTAACATTTGGAGGTCTTCTGTTAAGACTGACAAAAGAGGCAGACGGTGAGTGGATGCACAGAGTTCTTCAGCTTGCTGCTACTCAGCAGGAGGATATTAACTTACTTCAGAGCATTTATCTATGTACTGGTACTGGGAACTGAACTCAGGACCTTGCACTTACCAAGTAGGCAAGCTGAGCTACATCACCAGCTGGGCTACGTCACCAGATTTCAGACTTTGAAAGGATGTATTTGAAGTAACAGAGGAAAACCAAGCATGGCTTCCAAGCCAATAGAAAGGAAAAAGGGAAGAAAAATTTAGTTCAAATTTCAAAGTAGGACAGACTGAAGGTGCAAAACGTTAGATGGCTGATACAGCTAACGGTTCCAGCAGGCTGGCTTCCGTGTCCCTAGCTGCAGGCCCTGACAGTTCACGCCTCAGAGCTCGGCCTCAGAGCACCGATGTGCACGGGACAGAAGGTGCGAGGCCGGGCAGGAGCCCCTGGCCGCTGAGTCTCTGGTCTGCAGCCAGGGTGAGCAGCTGTAAAAGGCTGCGCTGGAACCTCTCAGGTTCTTCTTCTGAGACACGGGTGTTCTTCCTGCATGTCCTCCCACCACTGCCATCTAATACAAGGTCCTCCCTAGACTTGACTCATGAGGGTGGCATGCCCTTGAAGTTCCAAAGCAATAAGCCACAGAAATCTCTCGGGGGCCAGGGAGATAGCTCAGCAGAACAGGTGCTTGCCTGACAAGCGCAAGGTTCTGAGTTCAATCCCCAGTACTGCAAAATCAATCAATCAGTCAATCAATCAATCAATCAATCAGTCTCTTTAATAGTTAACCTGCTTCAGCTATTTTATGTCAATATTTACAATAAGTATAAATGGACTAAACTCCAGCTGAAAAGCAGACTGCAACAAAGCACCAAAGTCTAGTCTGCTGTTTAAGTCAGATACACTACTTCATTTCCAAAACAAAAGACACACAGAAAATGCGAAAGACAATAACATAAAGATATAATATTCACAATTAAAAATTCTCAATATACTCCTATTTTCTTTTAAGATCACAAATGTATATATCTGTGATAGCATAGTATATATTATATAGTGTAATATACTCATGGCATAATGAAATTTTTTTATTTTTAGAGCTGGGACTAAACCCAGGGCTTTGTGCCTGCTCCAGTCCCAATATGATGTTCTGAAATATGTCTACGTTGTAGAACAGCTGAACCAAGCTACCAGTATGTTACCTCACAGACTAAGCATTTGCATTTATGACACTTGAAAGCTATACTCAGTAGTTTCCCATTATGTAATGCATCATTATTGACTATAATCACCATACTACAGAGGAAACTTTCTGAACCCATGAATCTGCATATGCATAAACTCGATTTATGACAGATGGTACTGCATCCAGGTGGGAAAGGTCTTACAAATACTGTACATGGAACTGGGAAGAACAGCCATTGAGACAGAAAAGAAACTGGCTGCTAGTGTTATACCCTATCAAAAAATCAACTTGTGGTAGACAAAAAAAAGCCTTACATGTAAAAATATAACCAGACCTTTGAGAAGAAAACACTGTGCACAATAACTCTATCAGAGGGGCTGGGGAGATAGCTCAGTAGAATAAGCATTTGCCTGGCAAGTGCAAGGGCCTAAATTCAATCCCTGGTTCTGGGGAAAAAAAAAATTATCTCTATCAGTTTAGCTGTTTTAGGGTAATGAGACAGGACAAGCTTTCCGAGACAAGATCACAAGGAACTATCAATGAAAGATCTAGACAAGGTCACCATAAAATTGTAAATATCTGTTCATTAAGATGCTTTAGCTGGGCGTGGTGGCGCACACCTGTAATCCCAGCACTTGGGAGGCTGAGGCAGGAGGATTGGTGCAAGTTCGAGATCAGCCTGGGCTACAAAACTGAGCTCAAGGCCAGCCTGAACTGCGTAGCAAGACCCTGTCTCAAAAAGACAAAAAAAAAAAAAAAAAAGATGCTTATAATGGTGCATACACCATTACTTTATTCAGTCTTGTATTTATAGAAACTTCTCAGAAGGACATGTTATAGCCCATCGTGGCAGCTTAGACCTGGAGTCCCAACTACTATGCAGAGGCAGGAGGTTGACTTGGGCCCAAAAGTTGAAGACCAGCCCAGGCAACATAACTAAAAAACCTGTAGGGGCTGGAGCTATAGCTCAGTGGTAGAGTGCCTATTTAGCGTGGCCCTGGGCTCATAACAGTCACAAAGTTTAAAAAGGTTAGCATCCAAAATAATGAAGAACATAAATAAGAAACATAGGTAATCCATTAAGAAAATGAGATATCTCACATGAAAAACTAACAGAAATATGAAAAATATTTAATTAGAACAGAGTAAGCTGGGGCATGGGAGGGCAGAAAGACTGCCCTGAGTTTGGGGCCAGCCTGGGGTACACAGTAAGTTCAAGACCAGCCTGAACTACACAGTGAGATCTTGTCTCAAAAAATCGAAAAGAAACATGTAAAATCATGAGATAAAAATCATCATTTTAACATTTCCTTAGGAGCCAAAAATTAAACTTTCAGATAAAATCAAATGTTACCAAGTGTGTGGAAAATGAAGCACTGTACTACACTGCGAAGATAAGTCAGTGTAAAGTGGCAGCGGGGCCAAGAAAATGCCCTTGTAACTTGGCAGTGTTGTGGGAACGAAGAGGTTTATGCCATCCTGAAGGAATTCCACATCTTGCACTAAGCATCAGTAAGAGAACCCAAATGTGCAAGAGACAATTCTAGAATTACCTGAAAGTCCACTGAGAAGGAAAATGGAAAATGTACCACATGCCCGGGACTGAATAACAATCTGACACTGATACAGCTCAATCTCAAAAACAGTATTAGCTAAGAAAAGCACAAAAATACAAACTGCGAAACAATTTCTATAAAGATTTTAAAAGGCACAAATTTCCATGACTATCACAAAGCAGCTCGCTGAAAACAAAACGGCCCATTATCTTAAACTGGAGAACAGGTTCAGAACGTTGCTTCTGCTTCATAATTTGTACAAGCACTTTGGAAATTTTCAATTTCGTAATGGTTCAAGCTGGTGAAAAAAGGATGTTGGATGGATACAATAATCACTATCTTACACCCAGACTTACTGTGTTCACTTCCTGGAAGTCCACTTGTGGACCATTTAAGATTTTTGCAAAAATACATCGCACAGAAGCTAGGCCACTACTACATACATATGGGCCCTAACTCGTCAGGACGCCGTAATTAAAATCATGCTCAGTCTACTCTGGGCCACTAAAGAACATGTCGAGAAGTCCTACAAAGATGCTTTAAAAAGTGCTTTCTACTGAAAGCTAGCATGCTTCTGCACCAGTAATTCCCGGCTTAGACTAACTTTTACTATGCATGCTAATTTGCTTTTGACCCATTTCTAAATTTTTCTTTTTTAATACTGTAACTGGCCCCAGATCCCTTGGATTTAAGGAGCCTAGTGAGTTCGGCTTCCAATGGGCCTTCTGAACCATTTTCCCGAAGGGCACCGCAAAGGCAGGGCGCCCAAACAAAACTAACAGGCAGGAGGGGCACTTCCGGCTGAGGGCCGCGGCCGGAAGGAAAAGGCCAACGGACCGGAAGTACCTGCCCCACCTCCGGCTGCCGGAGCTGCCCCAAGTGACCACGGCCAGCGGCTCAGCCTAAAAGCTCCGCACGCCCCGCCGCGCGCAGGCACACGCAGGCCTTCCTCCGCGGAGCGCCTGAGCCTATGTGACCCCGACCCCACCGTGTGTCTTACTTGCCGCTCCCCAAGCGGTGGCGTGGATTCGGCCGAGCAAACCGGAGAGACTGAATACAGCCATGATGCTGCGTCCCTTGGCGCCTGCGCACGCGCAGCTGGGGGGGGAGGGGCTGGAGAAGGGGCGGTGCGTCCAAATACAGTGGGCGGGGCCTTGGGCGGGGCTTAGTGTCCACGCCTGCGCAGCGTGCGGCTAGAGGAGTCGGGAGGCCCCTCTGGTACCCAGCGCTGCCCTGAGCCCTGCCTTGATCAAACCCCCATTAAAACATGTTTTGGAGTCTCCTTTCTTATTTTATTCCTCTCTGTACTTGCTCTTTCCGTCTCTAGTAATCAGTGTGTTTTAATTAACTTTGCGTTGGTGGTACAGGGGTTGAACCTAAGGTACTCTACTACTGAGCTGCATCCACAGCCCTTTTTATTATTATTTTCTGCCTCAGGTCTCTAAATCGGCCAGAGCAATTTGAAATTGAGATCTGTTGGGCTGCAGATATTGCTCAAGGATGTAAGCACCTGCCTAGCAAGTGCAAGCACTCGGCTTGGTTACCCGGTACCACATGGCCCACTGTGCCCGCTGTGTGGGGTCCCTTGAGGGCCCTAAGGAAAGGTTCCCATTACAAGGGGGCTGTCAGAACAAGACCACTATGTTAGTGGGTGGTGGTTAGCTATCCCAAGACTTAGAGCCTCTGTTTGCACAAGGCTGCTGTTCAGCTGCTGCCTGGAGGATTTCATTTTATCACAAGGCGTGAGGCAGGACCAGCTTCCAGGGCTCCCGTGTGATGACTGCAGGGTTGAGTTCTTAGAGCTGGTGACTTCCCTCAGCGCCTTTGCTTCTGCAAAGGTCATTTCACAGTGTGGTAACTGACTTCCTGTGGAATGAACCGAAGAGTAGGAAAACCCACGTACTGGCCACCAGTCTTTGTGATCTCAGTAGAGCTCTGTTGTGTTCTCCTTCCACTCATGCCCTTCTCAGGGAGGGCTGCCTACTGCAGTGATCCACTGTGACATCATCAGCCCATCTCCTGCACCACAGTGGTTTGTTCAGTAGGCCAACAAGTGGAGCAGCTGTGGAGGCCAGGACATGTGTACACTTCTGACAGTCCTGAGGACTGACCGGCTAGCACCAGTGCTAGTTAACTGCAGTGACCCTCTGATCGTAATGGACTCCCACTGTCACTCCGAAGGCCGAAAACTGTGAAGAGGAACAGCTATTCTGGGTCAGGACTGCTCTCCCTGTTCTGTCCTTTTACTTCCTGCTCTTTTCTCTGGACTTAACTGTATGGATTTCTTTACTCAGCACACCTTAAACCACATCCCACATGACTTGACTTAGCAGAAATCTCGCTTTTTCCTGTGGAAGATGGATAGCAGGAGATTGATGCCCTCCTATCGACAGCAAAGGGATCACCACTTGTCTTAGTTACTTTTTACTCGGTGCTGGGACAAATACCTGACACTCAAAATGAAGGAAGGAAAGGTTTATTTAGCTCACAGTTGCTGGAGGTTTCAATCCATATTCGGCTGGCCCAAGGCTGAGTGGAACAGGGCAGAGAGCATCCAGTTCATGGTGGTGGAAAAGCAACAATCGTGACAGAGGCAACTGAACAACCAGGGCTCAGACAGCAACAGCGAGTGTCTGTCTCTCTGTCTCTCTTTATGTTACATTCAGGCTCTCTGCTTTGGCCTATCTACCTTAGGCCACACCCATAATCCCAGCCGTACTCAGACCAAAAACCCCATCAATACTAAAACACATTATCCCAGTGGATCATAAGTCAAGTAATTCTAGCAGTACTCAGACCCATAATCCCATCAGTACTAAAACACATAATCCCAGTGGCTCATGGGTCAAGTCTCAAACTCTAGAAGTCCCTGCCCCATGATTGCATGAGGCTTTGGGGGGACAACTAGACGTAAGCCATAACACCACCTCACCATGAAGTCAGTCACACTGCCTGTGTGCTTTGCTGTCCACTGTGGGCTCCCCTCCATCCCAAGTTTCTGCCCTGCTTGACCTTAGCTCAAAATTGCTTGGTCCTCAGCCCTGACCCTTTGCTGGGAATACAGTTCACTGCGTGTGCGGGTGTGGGTGTGACCCAGCCTCAGCACCATACTGTGGGAACTGGGGCCCTAGAACTGATGCACATCTACTGACCTTTCCACGTGTAGGAAGTTTCCTGCTATTACTGCCATAGACAGGTTTTTATGTTCCTTGTGTCTTCTGACTTTTCATTGATCCCAATCAGTCTTCTGTGCATCATTGAGCAGCTGCTAGGTTGATTTTTCCTGGTCCTTTGATCATTAGTTGATCACCACCCACAGTCCTGTTTTCTAGGTCTGATCTGTCCTCACACTGATTCTGTGTATACTTTCAATAGCTTATGGATATCTTGCTGTAGTGTATAAACATTTAAATCCTCTCAGCATCCAAGACCACCTGTAGTAGGCTAACCCATTAGCTTGTGAGTGGGATAAAATTGTACAGCTTTTACTGCTTTTGCCATTTACTCCCAGGATTTCTGGTTCCGTTGGTGTAGCTGTTTTTGTACCCAGAGCAATCCTTCCACAAGGAGAGACACTATCATTTTCTCTAAATTGGATGCTGGAGTTACCACATGGCCACTTTTAGTTCATTTTTCTAGGAGATTTGAAAGAGCAGTTGTTAGCTGGGGTGACTGACACTGAAGACCAGAGGAGGAGAGCAGAGAAAGTTCCAGAACTCGGGGTCTTCTAGACCCCCCTCTTAACCACACCTGTTCTTGAACAGCATGTTGGACTAAGGACTAACTCATCCACATATGGGCAAGAATACTTGGTGTTCAATCCTTGAGCTCCCAGCTGATAGAAATCAAACCGGCTAAGGTGCTGCTTGAACACAATGGATAGGGAAGAGGGGATGAGTGTTGAGAAGTTATAACCGTAGAGACTCATGGTCAGTAGAATGAGGAACTGTGTGCATAATTACCATCATACTTTTCATTAGAGAACCTTGGGACCTAAAACACGCCACTAGTCATGGGTTATCTTAGAAATTCTGACTGTACTGGTCTATAACCGGGCTCTAGAATTTAACAAATAGTCCAGGTGATTCTTGCCAAGAAAGATTGTAAAGATTCTCGCCAAATATTATTTTAGCTCTATTTCCCTTCTCATTGGGACATGCATGCCTGTGTAATTTGCTTAACTCTTATTTTGTATGGAGGTGACTGTTAGTTCATACTTTTTTTTTTTTTTTGGCCTGAGACAAGGTCAGTAGAGAATCAGAGAAAATGCTGAGCTTCTGTGCTCAAGGGTTATGCTACCATCAGGAGGAGGCATTTAACACAGGTGGATGCGGGTAGTACAGTGTACAAAATCATCGGTAAGACAGATAGATGGCAGTAGGTCTCTGGTGGCTTTACTTCTGGTGCTGCTACCATATCTCTTTGTCATTTGATGAATCTGGAAGCGAGCCTAGCTTTGACCTCGGAAGCAGATTGTTGTCACTGCAGCCTATTATGGTTTGTATCTAGTTGTCCCCCCAAAGCCTCATGTAAATCATGGGCCTGTCAAGCACATGGCTTGAGGGGGCGGGGCTGTCAAGCGCAAGGTTGAGGGGGCGTGGCCGAGAGGCGCGAACTTTAAACTGACAGCACGCGCTGTCAGAGTGCCTCCCCTCCAAGGCAGTGGTTTTGCGCGGAGGCATGGAGCAGATCATCCTGGACACGGCAGCGCCCCAGCCCCTCCTCCAGTCCCTATAAAGCGGGGCAGAGTCTTGAAGCCTCCACGAACTGTGAGCTAAATAAACCTTTCCTTCCCTAAGCTTGTGTGTCGGGTATTTGTCCCGGCAACGACAGAATAGTAACTAAAACACAGCCGGACGCCTGGGCGACGGCACAGGACTCGGCTAGGCAGACGCTCCTACTGGACCCCAAGTCTGGGGCCAGTGACGCAAGCCTCTGCAGCCCAGCGTCCAGGCGCTGCTGCCAGCCCAAGCACACACCACCTGCTTCCCTGCATCCAGGCCAGAACATGGCTGCGATCCGGGTCACCTGGTTTCTTTCGGCTCCTACCTAATTTCCAAGCTTGGTTGCCCAGTCTGTCAGTTCTGCTGACCGCCTGTTCTGCCTAAGTCTGTCCTGTTGTTTGTAATGATGAGCCCTGACTGCACACCTCATTCTGCGGGCGTGTACAGACCAGCACTCCTCTCCTTAGAGCCCTGCCTCATCTCTCGCAATCAGAATCTGGAAGTAAACCATATGTGATGGTTCCCTGACAAACCAAAGCCTGAATGTTAGTTTTTAAAGCAGAATCGGTGATATGATTTTAATACTGTATTGAAATAAAAAAACAAGTAGCCAACCATGATCCTAAGAGCAAGTTCATCTACTACTTTTATGTCACTATCAATGATGAAGGGATGGTGGTACAGTTCGATGGGAAGCGCCTCTCTGGTATACACAAGGCCCTGGGTTCAATTCCCAGCACACACACAGACCCCACTGAACTTCAAACTGAGGACGAAGGCACATATTTAGATGAAAATATGGCAAAAGTATGTTGTGCAGCTGGTGTGGTGGCACACACCTGTAATTCAAGCACTCAGGAGGCAGAGAGAGGGTAGCTGCAAGTTCAAGGCCAGCCTCAACTACACAGCAAGATCCTGTCTCAAAAACAAAACAAAAACCAGGGGAAAAAAGTATATGGTGGATAATGAATATAGTTCCATTGTCTAGCTATAAGATCCTTGATATATTAGTCAGTGTTTGAAAATTTTGAGCACTTCTCTTAAAAAGTAATTATTGAGAAATCAATGAAATTCTTTTAAATTACTTGGCATATGCAACATTCTGAGAAACTATTAGATGATTTTATCATTGTACAAACATGAGCGTGTAGTACACACACTAAGGCCTAACTACACATCTGGGTTTTATGGTCCTGCTAGTTGATACGTTGGGTCAATTTGAGAGGTTCAGAAGTTTAAGTGACTCAGCAGAGAGCTGGGATTCTTAGTGTGTGAACATCCTCATCCTGCACAAGAGGGGGGCGTGGACACTGCATGAGTTCCACACCCCCTGCCCAGGGCAACTTGTTTATAATGTAAGGAGGGGAGAGAGGCCATCTGGAAGCCGCCCTGCTTTCTGCCACTGTGAACTGCTGCCCTCTGCCGTGTGCTGCTCTGCCTGGGAGCCAGCCGAGTGTGGACTGAAACCTCCACTGTGAGCTGAATCACAGTTTCCTTCCTGCACTTTGGGTGTTGTGTATTTTGTCCCAGCAATGAGGAAAAAATAACGAGACAATGATGGACACCACTGAGTACTTGATTTGCTGCTGACGGGCAACATGGCAGGGTACTGTGCCTACAGTGGTCTAAGAATAAGCAAGGAAGTACAAGGCCTTAGCTGCTCCTCCAGCTACTCACGCGTTCCTTTATTAACACCAGGGCAATAACATGATGCTAAAAATAAACATGCATCAATTATACAATATATACTTAGAAAAACCCACTATTATAATTGCTGAATACAAACAGACATTCCATCCACTCTTAGTGCATTATTATTTTCACAAGTAAAACAGTAAAGAAAAATAGTGAATTTAATGCTATTCAGCACCTTTAGTAAAGTCAAAGGACTTAACATCT
>PVKN010038228.1:0-11101 GCA_004027915.1 Capromys pilorides
TAAAAAAAGTTAAAAATTTTTTTAAAAAAACAACTAAGGTTTATTGAAAGTGTTAATGTTTAATTGTTTGACCAATCTTACATATCTATATCTATTAATTTAAACAGATTTGATGATGAAAATATGTAATACAATATTGTTAAAATTTTCCTGTTTTGAAATTCTGTACTATATGCACTCTTGCTTGTTACTGGTTTCCTATCTTTGTTTCTTCTATTTTTACTCTTTAAAATAAAATTTTAAAAAAAGACAATAATCCCCTTACAACCTTCCATATATTTAGCATATATTTAGCATTAGCTGAGAAAGACAAAAATACCCATTCACCTTCTAGATTTGGGCTGAGCAAATGAGACGCCAGGCCCCAGAACTGCCAAACACAGGAGACTGTCACTGTGGCCATGGAAGCGGTGTTCTTTGTGCAGAGTGCTCCATCTCAGGAGTTCACAGCAGCCTCCAGATAAAACAATTGAAGGCTTAGCTTAACAGCTTAATCAGGTAATGATGGAACCAAAATAGAATCCTCAGGAAACTGGGCCCAGTTGGAAGCATACAACAAATCAACATTAGTTGGAGACCTGCAGCCAGTAAAACAACCCCGGGTTTCTCTACACAGGAGCCTGCAAGCAGGATCTCAGTCTTCTCTTTACAATGACACACTGACTTGGAGGACACCTGCTAGGGCTGTGGGGACTCTTGAGCCCATGTTTGGCAGCTATCAATCAAAAGACTCCAGCGACAACCATGATCCTGTCACAGGAAGAGGTCTTACTACAACTTGGTCTTAAACATCCAGCAAAAATGTATTATATCATCGAAAAAAAGGGGAATAACCAATGATATAAAAACATAAATGTCAGGCTATGAAGAAAGTGGGGGGGGGGGGGTGTGTTCTAAGCACTGCACCAGGCTCTACTGGTGACTCTAGCTCTACCTACACCTTACAGCTTTAAGAGGTCATGATTCCCAATCCCAGTGAGTCTTCCAAAAATGGGCTTCAGCTTCTTTTGGTGAATTGTTATTACGCTACTTTAATGCACTTTCCAGAACTCTCAGGTAAAGATGTAACTTTTTGTACAGGGGTGCCTAGAGTATAAAAACTGCCAATGTAAATATTCCAGCTGCTGCACTTTTGTAGTATAATATAAATTTGCTCTCTACTCCAGACTGTGTTTATATTCCCTGAGGCCTCTGTCTCTACAAAGCAGAGGCCAGATGCAAGGTTCTGAGTCCTATAGTTAAGAAGTTTAATGACACAGTGGTCACATAGCTACACAAGTGTCTTTAGTGTATATCTTGACTATTTTTAAGATTAAAATAGGGGGAAATTAGATTTTTTATTGAGAACACAAGGATGAGTCTAGAAGCTCCTAAGTCCAATCGATTAATTTGCGCAAAGACCTCAAAACTAAAAAAAGTTACTGTTAAGCATAAAAGGTTCATGACAAATACTGCCTAACTTAGCTTGGTTAACATTGCCCTCTTTTCCAGAGTGCCAAAGGATATTCATTCATTAAACAACAACTCCCTCTTCAAAAAAAGAAAAGAAAAGAATGTAAAACAAACCAAACAACAGACTCCAGCCTCCTATGTCCTTTTAGGTCAGCCACGCGAGATTTCTGAGCCCTCGGCTTGAAGCAGACATAAGGTGATGACTCTTCGAACCCTATGTATCTCTTATGAATAAGGGATCAAAATCTGGGGGGAGAATGAGGTAGGATATAAATAACAAAAATAGACAGAAAACAGACATGTAAAACCCTGATTTAAAATTGTACTTTTAAGAAGACTGTACTTTCAGGACACAAAGTTATCTAAGGCTGTCCGTACCTACCCTCCTAGGCTTCTAGGACTGTCACACTCAACAGTCCTTAAAAACACTATTAGCCAGGGCCAGCTAGATAGCTCAGCTGACTAAAGTGCCTGCTTAGGCAGGCTCAGGGCTAGGGTTTGATCCTTAGTGAGTTGAGCTGGCCCCACTCCCTGGGAAATGCTGAGGCACAACTGAGACTGAGTGTGGAGGTGCATGGCTGTAATCTCTGTGCTTGGGAGGCTAAAAACAGGACAAGCACTACAAATCCGATCTGTGTAGTGAGACGTGTAGACCCTGTATTATGAAATACATTTAAAAATACTATAAGCATGTAATTATTTTAGTTAATAAAGTAAAAGAAAGAAAACTGACCTTAAGATAGAGAAACAGGTTTGAAAGTTTCCAAGAATGTTTTCAGGCAAAACATTTTTTACCCATCTTTAAAAAAAAATATGTATATACTAGACCCAGGCAGGCTGTGAAATCAGCCATTGTCTTTCTACCATCCCCCTTTTCCTATAAACCAGGCCTCAACTTTGTACAGATTCACAAATTCCACAGATTTCTACTGCCACAAACACATAAATATTTCTAGCTCCACACTGTAGCACCTCTTCCGCTATTTCTTCAAGTGTGTACTTTTAAATTCTTCCTAATAGGGCCTGGCGAGATGGCTCAGTGGTCTAAAGCACCTGCTTAGGCAACCGCAGGGACTGCGGTTCCATCCCCGGCACCACATGCTGTGCCATCCCCACCCCCAGGCAGGCTGAGCAGGGCATAATAGAAATAAATAAACAAACAAATGAATAATAAATAAAGTTCTTCCTAAAAAATCCCTTTATGCCTCTTAGAAACAGTGGACTAGGAGTTGTGAGTCACTAAGGTTCCTAAACGTTTGTTGAGGCCCCACAGCCTGTCAGTGAGAGCAAGGTACTTCTATGGCATCTCCTGAGTGTTTTGATGTGAGCTTTCCACAGACCACAATGTCAGCGATGAGCGAGCCATCATTTTATTAGTGAAATGCATCATTTTCTTTGCTAGTGGCAGATATTACTATTAGGAAACTCTGAGGTAAAACTCTGTGCCTCATAAGCAAGGTGTTTGCTGTTGTGTATCACAGGTGATAATCCTGATTGAGGGCCCTGCTCCTGAGCCAGATACATGTGTCTCACCACACACTACATGCTCCTGACCTCAGACCCTACGCTCTGTGCAGGCCAGCCCCTCCTGACTACCTGCCATGTCCTCCCCGGCCCTTCTGGCTGAGGCCCAGCTCTCCGCGTGCCTGCAGGGCCACACAGTCTAGTAGCTGATTCCAGAGCTCCACGTCCCTTCAGCAAGAGTCTCTTCTACCCAGTACCACATATCACTTGGCAGGAACTTGGTGCATGGGGATCTGCTTGGCCCAGGGTGGTAGCTCTGTGCCTCTGACCTCATCAGCAGTGTGCAGATCAGATGCTTAGTAACAAGGACCAGCTGTTAAGTCTTCCAATACAATCACCTGGAGTCCCGAACACAGCCTTGTTCTCCAAGCCATAGGTGCTAAAAAGTACTTATTGCCCTGTCAGTTGCCCCATCTGTACAGAAGACAGATCAGCGCCTCTTGCTCCACCTGCTTAGGACCCAAGGCCCCACACTCACTGGTCAGGTCCAGCAGGACAGCAGGGAAAGTGAGGTCAACCCATAGTTTCCTAAATGCCTTGGAGGCTTCAAGGGACCTCAGAGCATTTCAGACAGGCCAGTGCCTCATCCGCACAGGCTCTCACACATAGGCAAGAATGCAGCTTCACCTCCAGAAAGGCCCCTCTCTTCCCTGAGCACCACTTCTGAGTCCTGTGCAAAGCTACTCCACACAACTCTACATAGGAACCCACTCGACCAGCCCTCTGCCTCTCTAACCCTCTATGGCACCATCTGCTTACACAAGAGTCCTGGCATCCCAAAGAGCAGGCCCTGCCACTCCAGGCCTTAGACTCAGAGCTGGCCAGGCCCTCACAGGCCTCTCACACTGTGCCCATCTGCTGGCCCTGCTCATCACTAATGTCCGGTGCAGGCCCTGCCTGACCCCTCCTGTCCAAGCAGGCTTCTCTGCAGTGTCCCTCCACCATGCCAGCAGGACTCCCACCCACCCAGAGTCATTTATCTGCTTGTAGCCCTATTTGTCTCCCACCTATAATAGAAACCAGAAGACCATGGCCTGGGCCTGTTCTTCATGCTGTTCCCAGAGCCCGACACACACTGGTACCTAAGGAAGGCTCCCAACGTATTGTATGAATGAATGAATGAATGAATGAATGAATGAATGAATGGTAAAAGAATGAATATCTCCTAGAGGAACCAACACTATCAAACCCCCACTATCAGAACTAAAACAGGCCCGACTTTGTTGAAAAAACAAACTATATAACTCCTTTCTGTTTAGTGAATAAACCCAGCGCAGAGCCTGCCAGCGGTTCCCTTTCACACACAGCACTCCTAGGGCGCCACTGCGGACCACCTTTCTCTCTGGAACTGACCCACAGCTCCTTGGCTCAAAAAGCCGGAACTCTACCTTGGAGTCAAGCCCAAGGTCACAGACTCACAGTCCAGGGCAGGGTGGAAGGGCCCTGAACCCCTCTGGATGCCTGGCCAGGAGCCCCATCCTCTGGAAGAACAAACATAGGAAGGGAGCAAAGGCCTCCATAGCCCAGGGTGGTCCCCAGGGTCTAGATGAACCTCTCCTTTCCCGAGGCCCTGACAGCTGGCCAGCCCAGGACCCCACATGGAGGAAACCATGGGCGGGCATTAGGCTGCCTGGGTCAGAAACAGGATGTGTAATCAGGCAGGTGCCTGGCTCCAAATCACAGCTCTCACACGATAGGTTCCCAAGGTCACATGATAAGATTTAATCCTGCTGGGCCTCAGTTTTCACAGGCATCAAAATTCGCCACTTCTACTTTAAGAGGATTACTGGGTATTTTGTTTCTAGATGTTCTATCGAGCTGTGTCTATCTATCCTTCAGTTGCCCGATGAGCCTGTTACTCATATGGGAAACACAACCTGATATCAATCATGCTTTGTGACTTAGCCCAGTAAAACCTGGCTTACAGACTGTTCTGAGGCTGGCCATACCAACAGACCCACATATTTGATTCTGTAAGGTAACTTGGCCATGTCAACTTTAGCTTATACATGCACACAGTGGACATTCAACGCATAGTTTCCAATGGGTAAGTCCAGGGACAAGATGGGTGTGTCTATACCGATCCCAATCATCAAGTCTGATGAACCAGCCTCTCTTTTCTTCATAACCATCGTGTGTAGCCAGATACCAATCAGCCTTATGCTCTGATGCTGTAGCTATGGTAGAAAAGCAGATTTAAACCATTATAAAGCCAACAACTTTGACACAGGAGTTTCCTCCCCAGGTAGGCTGTGGGGAAAATGTGCCAGTGGGATGCTAAATCTTTTCTTTTCTTTGAGCTTATCTGTGAGCAACCTCATGAAGTAGACTTTCAGTATCCAAAGAGTGAAAATAGAATAATTATTTGGCAAAAAAAAGTTCTAAAAAGTCTTTATTCCACGTGTATACTCTCACTAGGCTTTGCAAGGATAATTAGCAAAAGCACTCCTCTTTCTGTCTTGTTTCACAAATACCGAACAAGGAAGAACATTGCCTAAGACTAAGGTTTGGCAAAAGAATCTGATGAAACCTGAAAGTTCTATGCCACCAACATGGTGTTCCTGAGCGTTCCTGGTGACTCATAATTACCTAGCTCTACTCTGTTCTACCTCAGGCTTCACAGGAAAAACACACCACCCACCAAAGCAGCAGCCTCTTGGGGCAAGAAGAGACTTCATTCCTCCCACCCACACTGGTAACCTTTAGCCTAAGAAAGGTCACTTGCTTAAGCAAGCTTGCAGAAAGGACAGCTAGGAAATGGCTATTCCCTTTGCAAAACTATCTAAGGGTTGCTTTACAGTGAGCTTACTAAGAAACACTCGGGCACAGGATTTGGCAAGTGGCCTGAATTTAGCAGGAGCCAGGACGCCTAACCCAGGGCAGGACAGAGACGCCACATTCCCCAATCACGATGTGCTTGCAACATGCGCGGGTCTAAGGTTAGAAGGTCTAGGTCCTTGTCCCAGCTGAGTCACCAATGAGCTGTGTTTCAGACAAGAGTCACTGCCTACTTTGCTTTTTATTTTTCCATCCAGAGTCACAGAATCACTAATGAAAGCAATTATTATCTACTCCCCAGAAGTAAGGGGGAAAGCAAATGGAGGTGACAGTTGAGAGAAAATACAAAGGTACATCCAGAAGTCAGGGACCTTTTCTATTACGTGTATACATGTGTGAAATAAGAACCCTGTGGAAAATCACCTGTATCCATTCTTGATCATATAAAATTGTTTCTTCCTGCTAATAAAAATAATAGCTAAAATAAAAGATGTCTGTGGATCAGGAAAAGCACACAGCTCTTGGAGAATGGGCACTGCCGTCTGTCACCAAGGACCTGAGATCCACTCTGACAGCTTTTGGTGCCCTGAAACAGCCACACAGGCAAATGCCCTCATCCACCCCGGCTCTGTGGGGGATCAGACCCTAAGCCTATTACTTCTTGTGTGCCAGACACTGACAATATGCTCGGAGTACCCAGAGTAGTGGCTGCATTATGAACAAGTAGAAGGAGGCACAGTTTATAGAACACACGTGGCCACATGTGAGGGCATGATGGAGCCAGAGGTCATTATTCCAGTGCCTACAGGTGGCCCCATCTCCATGCTGCTAGACTTGAGTGAGCTTTTCCTAGTCTCACCTAAGGCAGCAGTGAAACATCTTCAACACACCATCCCGGCTCTAGGAAATCCATAGGACAGAAGTAGGGCAAACCTGTACTGGATAAGAGTGCTTAGGGCTCCTCCCCGAGAAACCCTGGCGGCCCCATCTCTGCAGCGCAGAGTGAGCCCAGCTGCTTCAGCCTCCTGGTTTGCTGTGGCCGCAGGCGTGCACCAGCCACCAGGCTCTCAGCCTCCCATTTTTTACCCTTCTCATTCACATGTCCTAGAAGCTAAATCAGCCTCTTCGACCCTGACCAGAAAGAACATCACAGGGTTGAGCTACAAGGATGATCAGAACCATCCAAGAAGGGGAATAAATACCTGAAACATTGACATTGGCCTTGCCAGACAAGCTAGCTTAGTACCAGGGGCTTCAAGGAGAACCTCAGAGGAGCCATGACTGGCCAACTCCTTGTACTCAAACTCTAATGTGCAGCCGAAGCCCCTTCAGGGGCGTTAAACACAGGAACCAGAATTTCTGAATTGGCAACTGATAGTGCTGGTCCAGGACCATGCTTGAGAGAACACCAACACAACAACAGGCCAAGGCTGCCTGGGTTGTCATTTCCACTGGGGAACTTCAGATCCAGATTCATTCCTCTTTATCCCAAACTGAGCCCTGCGAGAATGCCTGCCTAATAGGAGGTATCTGTGTCCCTCACTGCCCTCCTCCTCTTATCCATTCACCTATGCTGCTGCAGATAACAACTATAATCAAGTCATTTCTTATAAGCGTGGCCACAGCTGTCCCTGGGCTAAGAAACACTAAGTGTTCTTGTATCAGTGTGCACAATACAATTCTGCAGGGGTGAATTAGGGGGTCAAGCTGAGGACCCAGTAGTTCAGGAAGAACACTCCCAGGCTCCCTGGTCCAGTTCTCTGACCCAGTGTGCGGTCCTTCTCTCAGTGACAAGAGCGTGTCACTGGGACAGCGCCAGGGAAACGCTGTGACCTGCTTTTCTCCTTGCTAATTTGTCCTGATGATCTGCCACAATGCACTGTGATTTCCCACAGAGAGCTCACTTCATATCACCAAATTGTCACCCAGCCAGCCTCACCAGCTATGCAGTGCAGAGGACAACAGTGAGTAGCCACAATCATAGCACCTCTGGTAAATGTGGGCAAAAATCCCTCCAAACGAGGACCAGAGGATTCCTGACCTGAAAGGAGCTGATACAAATACTCCTTTCCTTCCCAAAACGAACTACATTATAGCACACACTGTTTTATCAACATCAGGAGTTCCTGCCACGCCACAGTATTTTGTTTTATGGGGAAGTAACGGAAGTTCCTACAGAGACCAGGGCTGTGAATAATGTAAACACTCTCAGATAACAGCCTGTCCTACAGGCTCTCCTTGACTCAAGTGGGGAAATCTGGCCGGTTTTGGGCTTTTCTAGCAGTAGTCAGAAGAGGTAACACTAAAACCCAACTTAAGGTTAAATACGGAGAAGGAGCACAGACAATTCTTTCACAGCGTTTTGGTAAATATAGATGGGGTATAGGTTTGCAAATACCTTGACTTACAGATAATTCTGTGCACTTGAATATGTGTATTTGGTGCAACAAATATGATTTTTTCCCTTGCAATAATATAAAAAAATCTGATTGGTTCTTTCTCACATGCAAACTGTATACCAGCTCTCAGGCTGAGTCCCTGGTTCTATGAATCCTATAGAGTTCTGTAAATCGACCTCCTCCAAAGCAGAATCACCAACATACACTCTACTCACCCCAAGCTCAGGTCTATCTCAGATGCATCCTACTCACAATACATGCCTCAAGCCCTAGCAGCTGTGTTAACAAAACTGCAGAGTGGAGAGCCCACACTCAGGTGAGACTGTACTGGCTCAAGCTCTGAGAGCACAGATTTAATATTCTTGCCCCCTCCAGGCTCCCAAATGAGGATATGAACTCTACCCACCACTAAAACGTTTGCCCAGCCACCCCTGGTGGCTCTGAACTCACCTGTTTTCCAAGAGTGTCATGCACACCACCTCTCGCACACCAGGGTTGTTGGCCTTCTCCACAGAGCAGCCCTGCAAGTTCCAAGTGGCCAGCCTCAGCACTGGCTGCCCATCCCTCATGCCACCAAAGGCCTCCACTGAGGGCCGTGTGGAGATGATCTGCGTGGGCCCCCCTGGTGGCAGGTCCAAGTCCTCGCTCTGCAGGCTCAGTGAGGTGGGGCTGGGGTGAGGCTTGGCGGTGAAGGTCAGTCCTCCGTTGGTGTGGGTGGATGGGGGCCTGGACCTCTCAGCAAATACCTGGTGCCGTATCCTGTCCAGGAAGGCAGCATTGATGCCATCCATCCTCACCAGGTCCTCTATACTGCGGAAGGGCCCGTGCTCCCGGCGGTAATCCACGATGCTGAGGGCCATCTTCTCCGTGAGGCCTCGGATACTCATGAGCTGGGCATGAGTGGCTGTGTTGATGTTGACCCGAGGCGTGAGGGGCACGGCGGTGGCCAGGTGATGGGGCTGCTGCTCAGCCAGCAGGTCCCTCCGCAAGGAGCTGGGAGAGTGCTGCACAGAGCTGCCCTTGCTGCTCACACAGATTTCGAACTTGACCTGCTCCAGTTTGGTAGCACCCACACCACTGACCAGGGCCAGGTCCTCTACCTTTTTGAAGCCCCCGATGTATTCTCTGTACTCCACAATGCTATGGGCCACCGCCCGGGTCACCCCAGGCAGAGTCATCAGCTCTTCTTCTGTGGCCGTGTTGATGTTGAGTCGCTCCTGGTTCACCAGGATGTTGCTGAAGTTGCATGCTGCGCTGAACTTGCGGCTGTGGGACAGGTCAGAAGGGTCCCTGGGGATGGAACGGTGACAGCCCAGGGTGCTCCCCATGGTCAGCCCAGAGTGGGGCCCAGGAAGGTGTCCCCACTACAGGGGAGCTTACAAGACCAGAAGAATGGCAGATGTAGGGCTTAGGGGTTGATGTTTGCAGGCAAACACCAGCTCTCCCATGTCTCAAAGATCCAAACCACCTCTCCCTTGGCCACCTAGGGAAGAGAGAAACACACAAATCCTTTGAACTGATCCGGCCCACTAGCATCCCCCACCCACGAAAGAGTTCGGAGTTCGGCCTAGGAGCTCAGAGCAAGGGCTGTAGCAGACCGAGAGCGCAGACACGCAGAGGCTTGGCAGTCTCCCTGCGGTACTGGGGGGCCTCCCCACTTGCTATTCCCAGCCCTTCCCCTCCCCCAGCCTGAGCACATTACAGAAGTGGGCTCACCCCGGGAACTCCAGCCCGTAGGATGAACCTGCAAGGGGCTTAGGGTCGCGCCTCCTCTCGGCGCTCCAAGGGTCCGCCTTGGGAAATGCGCGGGCCGAGTCCCAGTCCACCCTGCAGTACGGACGCGGCGTTGCTCCCCAGGTAGGAGAAAGGCGGCCGCCTAGGCTGCGCCTAGACTGCTCGCTGTGCTTACCCGGGCAAAAGGGCCCGCACCCAGCTCGGCGTGGGTCAGAGGGAGCGCGTCCCGACCCCACGCCTGCTCCGGGCGGCTGCTTGTCGCGGTGTCAAAGCCGGAGTCCCGGCCGCGGACCGCGCCGCCGCGCAGCCCCGCCTCCTCCCGCCCCGCCCCGCCCAGCCCCTGCCCCGCCTCCGACCGGCCCCGCCTCCCAGGGCTCCCGGGGCTCGGGAGCCAAGTTGGAGAACGCGGGGCGGGGCCAGGGTGGCTCGGGTAGAGAGCGACTCTGGAGCGCGAGGCGGAGCCCAAGAGCGCGGGGGCGGAGCGCGGGAGTGCGGGGCAGAGGCCTGGACACCCTGGTGTGGAGAGAAACTGAACGCGGGGGAAAGCTGTGGGGCGCGGGAGGTGGAGCCTCAGAGCGTGGAGTAGGGCCGGGGCCTGTGGGGGTGGAGTGGGAGTACAGGAACGTGGGGGTAGGGGCTTGGGCTGCAGGAAGCAGGACTAGAGCTTGCGGGGGACGGAGTGGAGAGTGAGAGGGCCGGTGCATGGGAGGCGGGGCCAGGGCTGCGAGGGTGGCGAGGGGAGGGCTGAGCTTTGAGGGCCGGCTCTCTGCGGAGGCGGGGCCTGGGGAGGCGGGGCCGTGGGGAGGCGGAGCCGTGGGGAGGCGGAGTCGTGGGGAGGCGGAGCCGTGGGGAGGCGGGGCTGTGCCCTGACTGGGCTGAGCTCAGGTTGTGTAGTGTCTGCCCAAGCAAGCCCTGCCGCCCTGCTGTTCGTCAGTCGCAGGGTGCAGACGAAGGGCAGAATGCCCTCTTTTCGGTGTCTACGACGCCAGGACCAGGAGGTTCCAGAGAGGCTCTCACTTCTCAGGACTTCACATAGATCTTTGTAGCCCTGCTCATGTCAATAAGGGCATATTTTTCTATGTATGAAATTAATTATTAAAAGGAAGGAAATGCTATTGAGAAATTCAGGCTGCTTCCCTGGTTTTTGGATCACGTTGCAAATGATAACTTAGTTAAAGATTAAAAAGCTCGCCACTCTGGAGTGGATACCTGGA
>PVKN010038229.1:0-11080 GCA_004027915.1 Capromys pilorides
GACCAATTCTAAGGGACAAAGTGTTGGGCCATTGTGCCTGACATCGCAGTATCATTGGTGAAAAAGCCTCTCTTATCCAGTGCCCTGACCCTCTCGAATCTGCCCCTCAAGTAGGAGATCTAAACCTCTGTACACATTTCCTCCTGGGTCCCAACACCTCAAATCCTCTCTGCTCTCCCCATGGTCTATTTTTCATTTTGTTGCAGGCAGCTGAGTTAGAAATGTTATAGGCAGTCGGACAGGGCTGGTCCTTTGAAGGAGATTAACACAGAAGACAAGATATCTTACAACTGTGGGAAGGACAGATGTTCCTGCTGTGGGCCAGACCTAAAGACCAAAGATCAAATGCTGACTTTCCTAAAGATTAGCATCCAGGATTGATCGTCACCCTGAGGGAGCCAGGAACAATCATTAATCTGACTACTACCAGTTGGCTACTGGACAAAGTCTTGTTCTATACTCATTCCCACTTGCTATGTGACTCATTTCCCCATTTGGTCCTGGATTTAATCAATTTTACCTGAGCAATGGTAATGCTTGTAATCTCATTGGTTGACCATAGTTTTGTCCTACCCCATGCCCACCTAAGGAAATTCCCATGTTCTCTACCACCTAAGACCCACCTCACTGCATGGTTTTACACTATAAAAGTCCCTGGAAGAGACAGCTTCCCAGGGACGACCTGCTCAGGACCCCCTTCTGTCCCTCTCTTGACAGAAGCTTTGTTTCCCCCAAAATGTATTCTGCTCATAACCTCCATTTATTCCTAAAATTCATTCTTCAGTTTTAGAGAACGCAAAATTGTCCCAGGTCAGATTGGGAGATCATTTTCCCCCTATATCATTTGGAGGTTCCCTACGTCAATTTGTGGCCAGGGAGCTTTTATCTGCCTCCTGTCCACCTAGCAAGGCCCCTGCACTCTGGCTATCGTGGCCCCATGTCCCCTAGCCACCAAGGGCTAAGTCTTTACTCATCTACAAAATGTGTTGCAACACTGGTCTTGCAGGCAGCCCACATGGTTCCCATCCTGGTGGGTCTGAGCCTCTTTTGAGCCATCGGTGCTCGTCTGGGAGTGAGGGTGTGTTTGGCACGGCCCACCATTTCTACTCCACACTTTCTATGTCTATTTACAAGGTTACAGCAGCCATCAACTTTCTCCAAAACCAAATCAACCCACTGGCAGCAGTAGTCCTCCAAAACTGTCAAGCTCTTGATGTCCCTACAGCACAAAAAGGTGGGACCTGCCTCATATTCAGGAAAAATGCTGCTACTTTGCTAGCCAGTCAGGTGTGTCACACAGAAAGTACATGAACTTCCTGACCTTGTTGCAAAGATACAAAGCCCATAATACAAAACAGGGCCACAAGCTCTTTTATTCCTCCTCCTGGTGGCCCAATCTTGGCTCCTACACACTATCTTCCTCACTCTCTTGGTCCTCTAGCCATGATCATTCTCTTGTTACTCATAGTACCTTGTCTTTTTAAACTTTTTTTGAGATTTCTTCAATCCAGGATATAATCTTTCACTACCAACAAGCTTTTTGTCCTAGCCAAGGCCTCTGCTACCAGCTTCCACATGGGCCTGATTCATCATCCCAATAACCACCCCAGCCCCTACCACCATGCCCCATGGCAGCACAAAGTAGCTAGAAGGAGTTGTCAGTCCTTTTAATAACAAAAGACAAGACTGACAGGTCTGCGCCCATGCAGCAGTCCTTCAGGTCATGGCAGCGAGTCAGCTTGGCGAGAGGATTCCAGAACCAACAACCATGAGCCACTCTCCTAGACTGTCTTCCTTTCCCTCTCCCCAGGTTAAGCAGGAACTTCCTCTGCTGATTTGATCACTGAGTCGTCCATGTAAACTCTGCCCCAGTCCAATTCACTAAAAGCACCATCCTCTGTCTCGGCCTCGAAGTTCTCTGGCTTCTCTTTCATCTGTCCTCCTGTACCACCTGCTTCTCAAGAATTTCATGCCAGAGGAAGGAACTTTACAGTTATAAGCAAGGCAGTGGCTGTCCACATAACTGCATGTATAGTTTAGAACTACAATGTCTCACGTGTTTCAGGGGTGGCTGGATCCTGGGGGTGCTGTACTCAGCAGGAGATGCAGCCACTGATGAGTTCACGGTTGACTGTGCTGTTAGGAGACCAGCCCATGATGGAACAGGCAAGTTCACTGGGGGCGTGACCTGGAAGGCTGCATTCCAGCTTCTGGGCTACCATGTGGCACACCGATGTCCTCCTCCATAACCCTCCACCATGCCCCTCTGCCCTGAGGCCAGCCAACCCTGGACAGAAAGTGTGAGCTGAAAAACACCTCTCATCTCTAGGAACCACCTTCCCGCCTCTGTGTAAAGTCAGCCCTCCCTTGCAGTGTAATACAGCAAAACCAAGCAACCTAAAAAACACAAAAAAAATCTGCTTTCTCCGGGTTGTGAGTGTTGGTATGGGGAAGTTATTAAGGACTGCTCATGTATTTGCAAAGAAAATCCACTTTTGTTCTAGAAAGCAAAAAACCAAGAACATGGCCTCCCCAGACTCCATAGAAAAGACCAAAGGACCCAGCCAGGGCACTGACCTGAACTTGCCGGTGCGCACCTGCAACGCTCTCATTCCGCATCTCTGGGCACCACCGACATCACCCACGATATCATCCCCAATCATGATGGCCTGTCAGGGCAGTGAAATATGCGCAGAAGTGAATTAGGAGAATTTTATTCCTGTGCTCCTTCACCTTTTTTGACATAATAAACTGCTTGATCTGATGTTTAAAACCACCATCACATGAAGTAAGCAAGATAATATTGTCATTGTATTGACTAAAAGTCAACTCACCTTGAATATATCTCCTAGCTGCCTCCTTTGGCTGAGGCTCTGGATGGTATATATTTGCAGCTTTAAAATCAATCAGCAGGTGTCAAAATGATTTGGTACCCCACTGAGGCCAAGTGGGGATGCTGAAGTACCTAGGATTTACCTAGTGAATGCAGGCTATGCTTTATGCTAAATTCTCTGTAGCCCAGTGGTGCTGTAAGCTCTTGGTTCTATGAAAGCTGATAAATCCCTGGCAAATCTTTGTAATCTACAGTTTATTTTTTAATTGTATTTAAACTTTATTTATTTATTTGTGTCATGGCTGGCTCAGCCTGCCCTGGGGGTGGTTCCTGGCGCAGCATGTGGTGCCGGGGATCAAGCCACGGTCCCTGCAGTTGCCTAAACTTTCCAAGGCAGGCGCTTTAGACTGCTGAGCCATCTCTCTGGCCCTGTAATCTACAGTTTAGGGTGTTGCTTTCAATAGCGAAGATATTATGTATCAAAACCAAAATAACACACAACAGCAAAATATACACACAGGAAATGTCCCCGGTCTGGATAGCATTTCAAAGGCAGTCACAAGATAAGACTCCTTGACTGAAGCAACCAGAAACTAGACAAACCCTTACCAGCCAACAGTTTTTAAAACTTCAAGCAAGGGTAGAAATTGATTTGTGTGACACAGGAGAGGAGAGCCCTGGGACTGGTCCGGCCTGCTGCAATCAGAGTTTCTAGGCGTCAGATAAAGAGGGATACTATACAGTGAGTCATGTCCCTAAAGTCATACACTGAAGCTCTAGCCTCCAACGTGTCTGTATTTGGAGACTGGGCCTCTAAGGAGCTAATTAAGATTGCAAGGAGGTCACAAGTCTGGGCCCTGACCCAGTGAGAGTAGGGTCCTTGTTAGAGGACGAGATGTCACTGTTCTTTTCACATAAGCACAGAGAAAAGTCCCCAAACAAGGAGGCAGCCACTCCAGTTTGGATACAGTTTATTCCCAAAGGGCTCATGTCCAGGAAGCATAGTCCCCAGCACAGTGGTGTTGAAATCGCAGAATCTGTAAGAGGTGGCTTGGTCGTGGGGCTTCCACCTTTAGAAGGGGTTGATGCTGGTTTCATGGACTGAGTTAGGGAGAGCGAGCCGGAGGTGACACAGCGAGGCTACTCCAGAACACCTGGCCACTCCGTACACAGCTGCATCCCTCTCTGCTTCTCCACTGCACTGGGTTGCAGCACAAGCACCCTCATCAGTGGAGGAACAGATGGGGCTGTCAAATCTTGGACTTTCAGTCTCTAAATAAGTGTCTTCATAAAGTGCCCCATGACAGCTGTTGTCACAGCAATACAAAGCTGATGAGGACAACCATGTTCTACAAGCCATGAGCAGCACCTCACCAGAAAACAAATTTGACACCTTCATCTCGGAATTCTAGCCCCAGAACTAGAACATACATTCCTGCTGTTTACCTTAACCTGGCTATTTTCTTTGTCTCTGTGAGACGTCTTCGTCTTCCTTCACTAGTAAGAAGGAAACCAAGGGTGGAGCCCAGTGGACATTCTACCACTAGCTAGCTTTTCACTCTGAGACAAAAGACCTGGGATACCTTACAGGCTGATCTCTGGATTACATTTCAGAGGTGTCAGTCCATGCTCAGCTGGGTTCAAGGGAGAAAGAGCCAGAGCCAGAGCCAGAGCCAGAGCCAGAGCCAGAGCCAGAGCCAGAGCTACCTCTCAACAATGTTGCATTGGGGATCAAAACCTCAATACACAAGTTTTTAGGGGATATTTCCTGTCTCAATCAACAAGACCCCAACTGAAGACGAAGTCAAGGCCCTGCAGAAGCACACACCCAGGTGCAGGCTGCCTCCTAAATAGTCCATTGAGCCATGAACTCCTCTCATAATCCAGTTACTTCTTGAGGCCTCATCTCTGAACCCTGCAGCACTGGGGATCAAGACCTCACACAAGGGCCGGCAGGACAGTTCAGCAGACTATGTGCCTGCTTAGGCAAGAGCAGGGACTGGGTTTCTATCACTGGCACCACATGCCATGCTGACCCTTCCCCTGGGTGCACTGAGCCAGCCACTGAGACTGGGCATGGTGGTGCACACTTGTAATCCCAGCACTGGGGAGGATCACTATGAATCTGAGCTGTGTAGTGAGACCGTGTACCAAATAAATATTAATAATAATAATGATAATAATAATAATAATAATAATAGACCTCTCACAAGTCTTTGGGGGCTACTTCATATCTAAACTATTAGGTCCCCCAAAGTGAGGAGATGAAGCCAAGATTCTGTGGAGACTGAAGTAGAATGATTCGATGGGACACAGAATCAGACAGAACTGCACAGAAAGAACTGCAGGGATACACAGATGGTCCCTTCAGGTATCTAGTAAACTACTGATTGATACACTTGAATAAGGAAATGCCCAAGGCCTGGGAAAGAAGCACACAGAAGCAATGAAAGAAAGAGAGCCTAGACCTCATACAGAGTTGAGCTTGTTCTCACCATCCAGGTTGGAAAATTTTTGTTTGTTTTTTTGGTTTTTCTTTCTATTAGTTCTGGCTGGTCTCAGCCTTCTGAGTGCTGGAATTACAGTAATGTGTCTTCACACTAGGCTGAAAAACCTTATAATTCACACAACACTGGGTAGCAGTCTTAGAAGCATCCTGCTTTGCTGGTGGGGAGTAATTAGTCCCAGACCAAACCTTGTTCTAGTGCTGCCTCCCAAGTCTTAAGAAGCAAGATCTAGCAGAATCCAACTGTTTTGAAGTAATTTAGTGGTGTTCCAGAACAAATCTCAGACACATTTGTGGTCATATAAAACTATCGAACACTTGAAAAGGTACAATTCACAATCACATTCAATAAAAAAAATTATCAGACATGCAACAGAAGAACACAATTCAAACAAAGGGGAAAAGTCTATCAGTCAAAACTAATCCTGAAGGGGCTGGGGAGATAGCTCCATGGCACAAGTGCCTGCCTGGCAAGTGCAAGATTATGAGTTCGAACCCCAGTCCCGCAAAAAAAAAAAAAAAAAAAAAAAAAAATCCTGAACTGACATAGAACTGAGAATTAGCAGATAAGAACACTGTAGTTCTTATAATTGTGCTCCATATGTTCCAAACATTAAATAGAGAAATGGAAGATAGAAGAAAGAGGTCCAAATCTTGTAGAGATGAAAACTGTACTGCCAGGATTAAAAAATATATTAGGTGAGATGAATGCCAAAGTAGATGCTATAGAGGAAAAGACTAATAAAACTGAAACTACAGCAACAGAAACTATCCCAAGTGAAACAGAGAGAGAGAGAGAAAAAAAAAATAAATGAATAGCGCATCACTGAAGTTTAAGGGACCTAGAATATATGTTAATTTGAGTCCCTAAAAGTGAGATGAGACAGGAGACAGATATTTGAAGAATAATAGCTGAAAAATTTCAAAACTCACTACAAATTACAAACCCACAGATTCAGAATCCTAATGAGTACCAAGCACAAGTAACATGAAAGAAAACTTCATCGAGGCACATGACAGCCAAACTGCTCAAAAAGAGTGACAAGCCCAGCGGCCACACACCCAGCTGCTTGGAAGGCTACACAGGAGGACTGAGGGGTCTAGTCTGACCTGGACAACTTAGCAAGACTCTGGCTCAAAATAAAAGATAAAAGAGGAGAGAAGAAAAAAGGGTGCAAAGGACTAAGATGCAATATGTACATATATGTACCAACTTCCCATGATGAATGTATTCATTATGTCACAGAAACATAAAGACAATAAAATAAAAATATTAAAAAGGGATATATAGGAATGAATTTAGTTCAGGGGTAGAGCATTTGCCTAGTAATGTGTGAGGTTCCGGGTTCAAGTCCCAGTTCTTTGAAGGAAATACATCTACTGCAATGGATTCCACTTTTCTCCCTCCTCCAGAACTGCAAGAGCCGCATCAAGGCAGGAAATCTGCACTGTTGACTGGCAATTACCTGGTGATCTCCTGAGTGGATTATGTTCTAAATCCAGGTTCCCTATCAGGGCCTGGGGACCACAAGCATAACTAGTGACGAGTGGGGGATTCTAACCTACATCAGTGTTGCCAAGGCCTTAATTATGTGGGTCTTGTTTTACCTCATTCGCCTGTCTTGATATTATTCAATAAATTTATTCATTTTTCTATGTAAGTCCATATACTTTTGAAGAAAAAACAGCTACTCTCATCCCCCACCATAAATATTTAATTAAAAGCTTCCAAATGCTTTCAGAGGATTCTGCTGCTGGAAGGTTGGCTAGCACTCTATAATCAGTTGTGTTACAGATCTGCTCTCACGACCAATCAGGAACATCCTCAGTCACAGCCAGGCTGAGAGACCAATACTGATGGAGACAGATGCTTTAAAACTGACAGTTGCTCCATGAGTTTCCTCTCTGAATGCACATGCCAGGTAGAGTTAGCCGATGAGTAACACGTTAGTCAACATTAAGAAAAAAACAGTGATCATAAAGTACTCATAAGATGAAAATTTTAGCTTCCTGTGGGTCCAGCCATTTCAGCTTCACCTGAGGACAGGATCTAAGTACAATTACTTTCTGCCTGGGGATGAGGGACCATGGAAATGAAAGCAGAACGGACAGACGGAGCCCCAGTCTCAGGACTGGCCACAGAAGAGAGGACAGAATGAACCCCAGGCTCTGCTAACTATGTGATCTAGGGCAAGCCTCTACTTCAGTCTCCAGTATGTGTGTAACAGGTGTGGTGCTTAAATAAAATTATATATGTTAAACATCTGCCATAGAGCCTGGATAATAAATTACCTAAACACATTCAAAGGAAAAATACCAGGAAATGTTTGAAAAGAATTCTAATTTGATAATGCTAGAGACTGGCCACACACTTCGATACAGACACTCTTTGCCCCAGGTACTCGACATCTTGGTATTGAGCCCTGTGTGGACCGTGGCGTGGGGCCAGGCAGTGGGGACAAAGTGTGGGTCAGACAGACATGGTCTCCATTCCTGTGGAGCTCACAGACTAGTAGTGAAAATAGACATTAATCAGATAATTTCACAGGCATATAATGAGGCCCATGACAAAACACAGGAGCTGTGAGGACCCATTAGTCAGAGAAGGCTTTCCGGGGGAGAGGATATTTTCAGCTTTGATCTGAAGGGAAAGAGTGGCCAACTAGGTTGGGAGGCACAGAGGAGGGATGGGAGCATTCATAAGGGGACACCACATGTGTGCCAACTACCTACGCACTGGCCATCCTCCAGGGTAGGCCATGCATGGAACTCCAAAACTTATAGGCAGACAAGTCTGAAGCCACTGTCCTTGCACACACAACTGGGAGAAGAGTGGAAACTGTGGGGAAGGGAACAGCAGAGCTGGTGCTACCCAAGGCCAGGGAGGTTGTTGGGCTACAGGAGAGCTTTTCTTACAATCAGCCTAGGCTCCTTGTCTAATCACTCACAGATAGGCTGAAGGGTCCCTACCAGAGAAGCCAGGGAGACGGCGGCACTGGGAGAAAGCTGAGCGCTAACTGGTGTCTGCTGATGCTGAGAATGCTGCTGCAATCCCTGGTACCGCAATCAATCAATCAATGAATCAATCAATCAATAAATGTTTGGAAAAGAAAAAGAAACTTTAAGTGACTAACACAGCCAGTGGCAAGTATCTACATGTACTAAAAGCTGCATTTTTCTTTTCTAGGAATATTGGTATTGGGACAACACTGCCAAGCACGTATGAGTGGGATTTTTTTTTCTGATTATTAAACTTCAGCACAGCTATTGGGAAATCACCAAATCACTAAGGAAGACTGGCCAGTGGCACCTGCTTCCTGAAATGGCTTCCTGATGTGGCACACTGCTGACAGGTGCCACATGTCGATGGCTGCTCTTGGGAGGCTGGGACTGCGGGGCAGCTCATGGTCCACCCTCAGGTGTGCTCTAATTTTTCCTCTCCAAGGTCTGTTCTGGAAAGCGCCGGTCAGCCCATGGACATCCAAGGTGTCCAACTCAGGACTGCTCTCCACTGCCCAGAGCTCAGGGACCACTGTACTGAGGGGGTCCTTGGAAACGGGATGAGTCCTTCACATATTCTATGTCATACCTAACACTTCCATGTTTCATGCATTGTATGCCATGCTCTGATAAAAATAAATTGTATATGTACACATGCGGGCAGTTAAATTCTTCCTTTCCAGAAGGCAAGCCCAGGACTTCCTGGACTGGGCATTTGTGGACATGGCCCAGGAAGATGAAATCAGAAAAAAACTGGCCCCTGAAAGGAAGAGCTATTATCCAGGGAACGACATTGTGATTCAGCCTGAAAAACCAATGTCTGCACGAGGGCAACGCCCCAGTTCCCCACAGGGGTGGCAGAGCAGCACCCAGGAGATGGGAACTGCAGGTGAGCAGCTACACAGCACAGCGAGGCCTGTCTGGGCCAGCCTGCGGGCTCTGCATACCAAAATGCAATCGGGACCCCAGGGAATTCACAGATTTACTATCGGTGAAGGGCAATAATCACACCAGGAGGAGCAATTATTGCCAAATCATTTAGGATTTAAAAAATCATTGGCAAGAAGATGGAGGTCAAGAGGTGCACTGTCAGGGGAAATAAAAAACCTCTACCTGTCAGGCCTGGATTTCACTTCCTTTCTGACTGTGATATGGTAGAGGGAAGACAGAGACACAAACCGAAAGGTCGGACTCGCACAGAACCTGAAACTGCAGAGCCTGGGAGGGAGGCACCATCGTCTCTGAGGAAGGCTTCTTGGTTTAGGATTAAAAGGCGGGTTCATTCTTCCTTCTTAAATACTGTCTGCCTGCTGGATCCTCTTTGCCATGCTAGGAAAAAATCTACTTTCATGAGTGGCACTGTTTTAGAGGACAGACTTCGAGGGCCAAAGTGCTTCCCACGAAAGCCTACCTTTCAGGAATTGTTTGGCTATCCCATGCTCTTCAAAAGGAGGTATTTCTCACAGGCCAGGAAACACCAGGAAGGGGTGGGAATGGTCATCCTACGAGCACATACCCATGAAGAGAGGTCTGGAGATGGCGTTTAGACCTTCACCATTGGAATCCCTTAGAAGCCTGGAGGTGGGGGGTGCAATGCAGAGGTAGAGCTTACCTAGCATGTGCAAGATGTTAGGTTCAATCCCCAGGGCTGCAGGGACAGGGACAGGGTGGAGGAGTGGAAAGGGAGAGGGAAAGGGAGGGAAAAACAGAGAACATCTCAAAGGCCACTGTTTTCCACAAAGCAAGAAACAACGGTATTGGTATTAGGAAGGGTGTAGGCAAACAAGCATCCTTACACACAAGGGTCAGGAAGGTGAAACACAAGTCTCCTACAACAGAAAAAAACACTGTGCATCATGGACCCACAGCACATCATAAGACTGGCAAATAATTAGAAATATACACAGAAGTGTACACACAGGGGGTTCATCAGGATTAAGTATAATTTTTGGGGGGTGAACAGGTACAAGGGATCAAACTCAAGGCCTCACACTTCCCAGGCAGGCACTTGTGCCACTGAGCTATCTCCCTGGCCCTTGAGTTAAGTATAATAAAGGGATGGGCAGATAGCTCAGAGGCATAAGTACCTATCAGGGTTCTGAGTTCCATTCCCAGTTTAAAAAAAAAAAAAAAAGGATTAAGCATAATAAAAAATTTAGAGTCAGGTCTGGCCCGCGCGCCTGCTGGGACTCACGGCCTGCTCCATTTCCCTGCTCTTCCCTTCTGAGCTCCATTCCGGAGTCCATTCGCCATCCAGTCTGACCCGTGCCCCTGCTGGCCTGCCTGCACCTGCCTGGTAAGGACCCTCAGCCTGTGTCCATCCTCAGACTCCTCAACTCCAGAACTCCGACTCCACCCATAGTCCAGACCCACAGGGCCTCACAGCAGCCAGTGGCCTGAGCTGCAACTTGCAGACAGGTACCACTGGAGGGGAACAAGCTTGGTGGATCCAGAACAAACTCCCATAGGCGCTAACAACATAACTCCACCAAAGTACAGAGATCACTGCCATACAAAATGATAGCAACAAGGAGTAAGATGCAGTCACATGGCCCAGTCCCACCCAAATCAAATACAGGAGACGCTACCATGGAAGAAAATGGGAATCATGCAGCCAAAAACTCTGAATCTGAGGTAGACAGACAACTAGAGAAACATATAGAGCAACTTAGATCAGAGATAACATCTGAAATAAAAAAAGAAATGCATGAATTAATAGAATCTGAAGTGGAAAAACAATT
>PVKN010038230.1:0-11106 GCA_004027915.1 Capromys pilorides
AGTGCATGATTATAGGGTGTTCAGGGTCTCACTACTAGATAGGACTCCTAGTGATCTGCCTTGTACAGCCTCCCAAGAGCTGGGATTACATGTGCACACTACCCACCCCAGTCTCAATTGCCATCTCAGCATGCCCCGCATGGAAGGCCTGTGGATGGAAGCCGGATCCTGTGTCTGTTTGCAGGCACTTTAATCTGCTAAACTATTTGGCCTTTTTATGTCTTTAGAACAATTATTTGAAGTAAGTATTATGACTTCTCATATTTTAAAATAAGGAGATTGAGGCACAAAACAATCTGATAATTTCTTCAAAATCATATAGCTAGTGGCAGGGTGGAACATACAACCCTGGACTCTAAATCAAGGATCTGACTCCTGCACTTAGCTTATCCTCTTGACCTAAAAATCTAAACTGTGAAGAAATAAAAATGGAAACTAAAACAGTACCACATCTTAACAAAAGCATAACATATTAAAATGAGTGAGGTACATTCAACGAAATTCTCAACAAGAAACGTATATATTTCTAAAACTTTTAATTAAGATGCTTGAAATAGAATAATACAATAAACCCAGAGAAGGAAGGAGGAAAAAATAATGAAGTAGAAACAATTTAAATAGAAAAGTAAAGCAATAGTTTTTTTTTTTTTTTGAAGTTTGAATCTTTGAAGACATTAATTTGGAAAGTAAAATTTTATTGGTCATAACCAGGAAAAATCAGAGGACACATAATGAAGAGAAGCAGGAAATGGGACATAAGGACAGTGCAGAGTACCTTGAGCATGCTGAGGAAAGAGAAATGCAAGTTCTAACTGCTTAAACTTAATAAACAAACTTAGTAAATAAGACTGTCTCAAAATAAGAAAGGGCCTGGGAATGTAACTCAGTGCAAAAGTTCTAGATCCAGATTTTCAGCAACATAGAAAAAGAAGGAGGAAGTGGAGGATGAGGAGGATGAGAACAAGGACAAAGACAAGGACAATGACAAGGAGGAGGCAGAGATGAGGGGACACACCTGGGTGTTCCACCAGGACTTTGGGAAGCTGAGGCAAGAAAGATTGCAAGTTTGAGGCCATCCTGGGTAATCGAGTGATTCAATAAGTTCCTGTCTAAAAAAACTAAACAAATAAACAAAAGTATGTTGGGCAACTTCATAACTATAATTAGTCTAAGAAGTAATAGAAAATTTACTAGAACCATAACCTAAAAATTGAAGCTATAGTAGTGAAAAGCACAGCAGGCTCAGAACACAGAAAGTGTAAAGATGTGTGAAGTTTCTCTAACATTAGAGGGGTTGCTAATTGCAAGCCTTGATTACCAAAAATGGAGAAAGTAGGAAAAGATAATTATCAGTCAATAATGGATAGGTGAGAAAAATAGCAAGTTGAATTCAACAGCATATAAAAGGACCTACTTAAAAACAAGAATGCACCAACATTAGAATATCTGTTAATGCAATTCACCCCCTAACCAATTAGAGAACAAAAGGAATACAATTGTATTAACAATGCAGAAAAGAACCTAGTTGAAAATTTAACCTTTCATTCCTGACAAATTTACAAATAATCCCGAAATAGAAGGGAACTCCCTTGTTCTGATAATGAGGAGTTGCCTGGCATCTGTAGCAAGTATTACATTTAATGAAACAAGAAAGGCATTTAAATGAAAATCTTTATACAGGTAAAAATGCTTCTATAATTGCTAGCATTCAGTGTTATACTTCACAACCAAATGCAGCAAGTCAAAATAAGTAAGACAGGAAAACCAGAATGGAAAAAACAGAACTGCCAAAATCTAAAGAAAATATAATCATTAATATTTTTCTCCCTTTAAAAAAAAGAAGTTCCATTCATTCCAGATTTGGTTAGTCTTGCTCAGCTTAAGTCCATCACATTTGAGATAAAGATATAGTAATGATAGCATTATTTTTAAAATTTGCCATTTTGAAGCTGGTAATTCCAGTATCAGGATTTTCTTTCCTTCGTTGTTGGGTTTCCATTCCATTTTATCTCTAATTTCAAAGAGCTACATATTTAGATAAAGAAACAAGAAACACTATGATGAAGGAACATTAATAAATGAGGTCTAAGATAAGCTGCTTGGGAAAGCCCTGCTCCTAGCTTCACACCTCACACTGACTGCTCCTAAAGGGCTGCACAACATGCTGGTTAGGTTATGTACTGACCATGGTAAAGAAATCATGTATTTATCTCTGAGCTACATGGCTCCTAAAGGCTCATGATTTTGAGTAGTTCCAGTTTCTTTTGCATAGCCAATGCTTAAGAACCTTCAAAGAGCCGGTATGGGATGGTATTCATGCCTGGCTACAACTCCATGTGTTGCATCTGTCCCAATTCACTTGCCCTGTTGAAGACATCATGAGAAACATGTCTTGCTCTCAAATATTTATTTCTCAGCATCCTGGAATTTAGAAAGGGATCCTTTCCTTTGCTTTGGTTCTCTAAAAGAAAGGCATAAAGTAGGCATCAGAGTAGGACTGACTGAAGGGGAACAAAGCTCCCTCTCAGGCTCATATGCAAATCAAACCTCAGTGATTGACTAAAGCCTGGACAAGAAAGACAAGGCACAGAAAAGACTCTCATGAAGCCTTCCTTCTGAGAAAATGTCCTCAGCTGTCCCTAAGTAGTACATCCTGGTGCTCAGATACAGCACAGCCAATGGAATGAGCAAACAGCACAGATGCCATTTCTGATACATTGCGCACACTTCTCATGTGAGAGATGATTAACAAGCATTTATTGAAGAAGCCAATAAATGAATAAACATTCAGGTTAAAGGGACCACAGAGTTGAACACTTCAGCTCTTAGAATATAAATCCTGGGATGTAAGTGACTTGCCCAGTCAAGCTGTATGTTTAAACATGGCTGGGTCCAAAGATTTTGTCTATAATGATGATTAAGAAGCAAAAGGTCATCTTGGTCCCTTGAGTAGGCAGGACCATGTCCTGAAGCTAAGGCTTTGTTCCTGTGGTAAACTCTAGATTTTTCTATCTGTGTGTGTGGATTGATGAGTCACTTTTAATGAGATTCCAGATGTCCTGCCACTTGGATCTTGCTATCATTCCTAAGGAGCCATCATTGCTTAGAGATAGGAACTCCAGAGACCTGGAACCCAAGAGAACAGCCCTTTCAGATAGTGTACAATCTAAACATAAAGAAACAGGTCCACATAGAGGGACAGGAGAGCCTATGATGCTTTCAATGTGTTTACTATTCCCAGATCTACCTAATGAGGGAAAGATGTTACCTGAAAGACTCTGGAAAGCTCTGTGTATCTCCTCTAGTCTTTCTTCCCCTTTGAAAGAATATCTGTGTTCACAGAACATGTTTCTAGTGGTTCCTAGAAACGTGGTTCTGAGTTTTCTCTTCTGAATGTCGAAGGCCTCAATCCAGCCCAATGATACACAAGTCATATTTCAGAAGGATGCAGCAGATATTATTCTTCTGTGATGAACTGTGGCCTATGACCCTGGTGTAGTGGGCTCTTGCTTCTTTGCTTTCCTTGGAATATCTGTAAGTGAGGAAAAAATGACTATAAAATGGTGTTACAAAACTTAGGAATCAGCATAAATACTAAAAAAAAGTTACCTTGCAAAGTTACTAGTCATAGAGAATTTTAAACAGAGCTTTCAAAGAGCCTAAGTAAAATATCTTCATAGTGTCACAGTGAGCCAGGTGATAAGGGACATCCAGGTCTGTCTTCATCCAGTTCTGTTTCCAGCCCTTGTATCACCTTAATAGTATGTGAGGCCTGGGGATAATAATGGAAATCTGACTCTTATTGAATGAACCTAATTTTTCCCTTTTATGTGGAAAGGGCATTCTCTCTGAACACAGAAGTCCTTACCATCCTCTTTTTCTGACCTATATTTTAAGCAAAGTCCAGGAGTTAACAGGGCAGTGAGTGGCTGGCAGAGGTCCCAGGTTTGCAAGAGTGGAGAATAAAAGTAAGATGCCATTTCTGCTGAGTTGTTGGGGAAGCACTTGGAGGGTTTACCCTTGCCAACAACAACCCAGATCCTCTTCTCAGCCTTGGGGCTCTCTATTCTCCTTCACTATTGTCTTTCTTCCCTTGCTGTTTTGTTTCCACACCTCCAAATGTTGGAAAAGCCTTCTCTAGCTGCACACTAATGTTAGTTGCAGGCCATGTTGTACCCTTGGCTCGGGAGAGGAAAAGTGTCAGAAAAGGGTCTCAACTTTTCATTCTATTTGAAATATAAAAGATAAAAACAATTACCTCAAATACTCATATTTTGAAATGAATGATTTCATTTCTCTCTGGATACCATGTTTATTGAAAGCGTGCTGTCTTAGTTACTTTCTACTCATTGCTGGCACAAATACCCAACATGCAAAATGAAGGTAGGAAAGTTTTATTTAGCTCAGAGTTGCTGGAGGTTTCAGTCCATATTCAGCTGGCTCAAGGCTGAATGGAACAGGGCAGAGAGCATCCAGTTCATGGAGCCAGAACAGCAACAATTGCAACAGAGGCAACAAACCAACCAGGGCGCAGAGCACATCACTATCTTTCTCTCTGTCTCTCTTTATATTACATTCAGTCTCTCTGCCTTAGCCTATCCACCTTAGTCCACACCAATAATCCCAGAAGTACTCAAACTCATAGTCCCATCAGTACTAAAACATATAATCCCAGTGGATCAAGAGCCAAGTAATCCCAGCAGTACTCAGACCCGTAGTCCCAGCAGTACTAAAACACATAATCCCAGTGGATCAAGAGTCAAGTCTCAAACTCCAGAAGTCCCCACCCCATGATTGCATGAGGCTTTGCAGGGACAACTAGACACAAACCATAACACATGCTCTATACCAGACTCTGCTAAATGCCTTATGTACACAAATTCTCATGGTCTCCTCACACCAGTCTTTGAGGAAGATCTCACTCTCTTCAGGTCTCAGGTGCAGAAATGGAATGGCATAAACAGATGAGAACTGTTTTAGGTTACGTGAGATGCAAGAGGAGCTGGATCAGTTTTGACTCTAAACCACCCCTCCCCTCACCACCACACATTTCAAGATACAGACTTGGATGGGAGCTGAGCATGGAAAGGAAAGATTAGGCTTTCCATTTGAGAAAGATTGGAAAAATTAATAGCAGCAATCATCCACAAATATGAGGCAGACAGATAGGCAGGCAGGCAGGCAGGCTTGGGTCTAGGTGGCCCCAAATTCCAATAGTTAGACCCCATAAGTCAAGGAAATGGTTGAGGGGAATGGCAAAGAGGGAAGCAGAAATTTAATGTATTGTTTTACTGCTACGTATCAAGTACTGAGCTTGGAAAATTATATGTAGTAATTCAGATAATCTCCATAGCAACACGATGGTATAAATACTATGCTTTATTTTATAGGTGAGCAAATGGAGACAAATGAAATGAGCACAGATCATCAACCCACTTCCCATTTATACTGGGGCTAAAGCCAGAGATTCTATAAACTTAAATATTTTGTTGTGTTACAATGGTTGTTGTTTTATCACTACTGGCATTGCAAAGTTTCAGAACCTCTATTGTGCTTCATTAGAGATTAAAAAGTAGAAACAGAAATAGGCTCCACTCAGGATGATAGAGATGCAGGTAATAAAAAATGTTGCACAGTATGTGTAAGAGGAAAGCAAGGTTGAAAGGGGATTTGGCCCTGCACCAGAAGATTTCCTGGGTCCACATACTATACTCAAAAGCAAAACGCAGTGTGTCCTCTCACTGCCTTACTCCAGATATTAGGCATTTTAAATTTGAATGATAAGAGAAAGGAGTGTTTCATTCCTTGATTTAACTAATAGAAGTCCTTTGACACAGAACTGGAGCTGGCCTCAGGTCCTCTGGAGAATGCCTCATGTAAGAGCTGTCCCAGGCTTGACCTAACTCCTTCCGTAGGTTTGTCCCTTTGCTGAAGGCTTCCAACAATGGTGTGCCCTGGCTGGTTTACATGAGATTGCATCCATGTCTGTGCGCACTTCTTCTAGGACCTCCTCTGACCTACTACTTATATCTATGCTAGTGAGGGGTTTCCAGCATTTTCTTTACATAGCTGCTCTTGCTTATTTCCTTACTACATCTTTTTCTGGCTCTAAACCCAGAAACTTGAGAACCTGGAGAGAACTTCAGGTATCTGGCCAGTACCTGAGTGTTGAATGTTTCTAAAACCCACAGCTACACTCTTTTTGACAAGCAGCTGATGATGACCTGGAGATAACCTATGACTTCCAACCTGAACATTCAACTTCCCTGTCTCATCTCAGACTCACTGTCTCCTCAATGTCAAGGGTCAGTTTCACAGCCATGACAAAGTTTATCTTCAAAGCTTTCTCCATTTTTTAAATTTATTTAGCACAGGGTCTACAGGATTTCACTAATAGATTAAACTCATAGTGATTCTCCTGTTTTCAGCCTCCCAAGAGCTGGGATTACAGGTGCATATCACCACATCCAATCTCAACCGCCATCTGAGTATGCCCTGGGGGGCAGGGCCGACATGTTGTGTGGTGCCAGGAATCGATCCCCAGTCCCTGTGCTTGCCTAAGCAGGCACTTTAGTTTGCTGAGTTATTTGGTTGGCCCTGCTTTCTCCATTTTTGAGTGGCACCACACACTGATTCTCTGTGTGATCTTTTTGGTCTGTACTTGCTGACCCTTGCCAGCAATATTATTGTCTTTGCAGTTATCCACTTCAACCATCAACTCCACACACCTATGTGCTTCTTTCTGAGCATGTTGTTCATCTCCAAGACCTGTTACTCTGTGGCCATTATCCCCTGAATGTGTTGCAGTCTCCTGAGTGCCCAACATGCCATCTCCATTTCAAGCTGCATGACGCATCTCTTCTTCTATCTCACTTTTAGTGTCAACAACAGTGTCCTGTTCACAACATTGTGGTATGACATCTATGTGGCCATTTGTAACCCTCTGCAGTACTCACTCATCATGGACAGAGAGGCTTGTCTACAATGGGCAAGCAGATCCAGGAGCACTCGCATGAGCACAACTCTTATTTAAATGTTATCTGTGTTCAGCCAGCCCCTTCTGTGGTGCCAGGATCATCTCTCATTTCTTCTGTGATATCCAGCCCCTAGTGAAAGTCACCTGTGCTGACACTGGCTCCAAATAATGTATCACTTTGCTCATCAGCATCTGTGTTCTTGTCATGCCCATGGTCATGGTCTTAATATCCTACGACCTCATTGTAACCACCATCCTGAGTATGGCATCAGTTGAGGGCCAGAAAAAGACTTTTGCCACCTGTGACTCCCACTTCACAGTGGTCATTGTTCATTGTGTCTGTGCCTCTTTGATCTACCTCCAACCCAAATCCCAAAATTCCCTGAAGGATAGACTCATCTCTGGGACCTACAATGTGACCACACCCTGATGAACACTGTCGTGCACATCCTGAGGAACGAGAAAGTCAAGGGTGCCTTGCTCTGAGCTCTGGGAAGGAAGTTCCTATCTCAGATGTTGGCAGTCTCAAACAATAAAATGAGAATAGTGCAGTGAGTTGTCACCTGGAAAGAGTTAGTCAGACACAAGACAGTATGAGGGCACCAGATGCCTGGTCTGGGAAGCACCTAGGAACAAGAGGAATAAAGTGAAACAAGGAAGGAAAATATTAATGAAAGCTTGGGTAGAATTGCCAAGCTGGACAGATGTGTTTAACAAGCTTGATGAAAATCAAGTAGGATAAACACATCCCTTTACTGAACTACAATATTAGCCATTATCCCTTAGCACAAGGTTTTATAAGGCAGCAAGAATGGTGGAGAGAATATATATTATGACATTAAAGGAATTTATGTAGGGAGAATCTGTTCTCAGTGTAAAACTCAGGGCACTAAAATCTGCTCTCCATTGTTTACCCCCGGCACTTCCAATGGTACACTTTACACTGCAGTTAGCAACAAATTTGCTCATTATTTACCCTGAGCCTTGCGCTGCACCAAGCATCCTAGAGAGATGTCAGACTGAAGCTCTGACAGCCAGTTGACAAGTTGATTGAGAAGTTTAAGCTTTGTGTAACTAGTAAAAGTCATTAAATGCCTTCTTTCATATTGAAGAGCTGTAAAAGAAAAGCCCCTATCATTCTCCTTGTCCTGCTCCTTCCTTTCAGATACACTGGGCAGTGCAACAGCTCTGTGTCTGATCTGTTCAGGTACCCCTTTCCTGGACTGGGGCACCCATTCTACAGCTAATGTAAATGGTGGTATGCTAATTTCTTATACCTGCCTTGTTCTATGGAGAATTTTCATTGGCTAAGAGGGGGATAGGTTTATACATACTGCACCTCTGCAAGGGTCAGTCCACAGTGAATACCTGAATGACTCAAAAGGCACAGAACCACCCACATGGCCACAAAATGAGTTCAACACTAGTGTACAGTCCTAGAGCCCTTCATTCCCTGCTGCTCAACTTAGACTCCTGGTGTGTCCACACCCTCATGGAGCTTTTACTCTCCCAACCTGCTTCTCTCACTAGCTTTTCTCTGACTGCCTTTTCTGCATCAATCCCTTGTATCCATCTCCTTGTTCAAGTTTAGCTCCTACAAAACCCTACCTCAGCCAGCCAGTATCTACGCTCACAGAGAGACTGTGCAGGTTTGGTCTGAGTGTTCTTTTAGCATCTGTTGCATCTAGAACAGTGTCTGGGGCACAGAAGATGCTCTGCAATTACGTATGAAATGATAGAAAAAAGGAAAACAGTTGTGGGCACCTAAAATGCAGTTCACCTCAGCAAGCAACCCCTTATCCTTTTTAGTTTTATTATTTAAACCTTTGGGGCTATTTCCTCCTGTTTATGACACCTCTTTTTTTACACTTTTATTGAAAGTATCCTAGAGAATAGGCATTATTTTAAGCACTTTATTCATTTAGCCATCAGCAGAAATCCACAAGGAGTATGTTGTTATTCATATTTTACAGGTAAGCAACTGAGACTGGAGAAGGTTAAGTAAATTTTTTAAGGCCACGCAGCTTGTGTGTGAAAGAATCAGAATATAAACACAGGCAATGTAGTTCCAGAGCCTATAGCTACATTATAAACTCATGATGATTATCATACCTGGGCTTCGTTACAATAATAAAACTACACTACTCCATACTACTAGAAGGAAAGGCACCCAAAATTGGGGTGTTTATAGCCCCCTCAAATCCAACTAGGACTGTCTTTGACATTGGAAATCAGTCTGTATATCTATAAATTATGCACTGCAGTATGAGCCCACTCCTTAAACATTTTAATGCACCTTTTCTCCACTCAGGTAAAGTAAGAAGAGGAAAAGAAAAGAGTAAGTCTGAAGAGGGGCAAAGGACTCTGGGTAATGATAGGGTTCAGAGCACTGACCTATATAACCTATCCTCTTTCCCACAGGTTGGCTCACTATGACTTTCCTCTAAGAATCAATGACCTTGAGTAGAGTAGGAGATAGTCAAGCAGTGTGACATTGCACACAGATCACAAGGTTTGGACCCAAAGAGACATCCATCCCCACAGTAGGTCCACACATGTGTACATATGCCCTAGCAAAAACAAAAAAAAAAAAAACTTAAACTCCCTGGTCTTTATTTCCTCGCTGCACCATAGAGCTGACAATATCAACACACAGGTTACTGTGAGGACTCTGTAGTGTTATAGAACGACATTTCTGGGCACAGGGGAAAACAGTGGTAGCTGTTAGCACCTCCTCCATAAGCACCCCTTTCACCCATCACTCTAGGTCATTCTGAGGTCAACATTAAAGTTACTCTTGGCAGAGACTTCATGGAAGACACAATTTGGACAACTGTGAATGAGTGAATGAGGCGTCTCTTGCCAGGTGGTCTTAAAGGGAATTGTTCTCTCAGGGTCTTCTGAGAATTAGCTTTCCGGACACACCTGCAGCCAGTATCTATCGTCCTGCCGTCCTTCAGAGTTCCTTCTCTCGTGTTATTTTCACTTTCTTGCTAACCAAATACTCCCCATAGCATCATTCTCTCTTCTCTCTTAGCTACCTCAGAATCACTGCATGGAGGACTGAGATTCTTGTGTGCATCGGTCCTTATATTCAGGCTGAATAACTCTCACAAGGACACATGCATCTATTTTTTGTCTTTTTTTTTTCTATTTTTAATGTGATGTTAATTTATTTGAAAGTGTCAACTACTAAATTGCTGGTTCTCTTTCTCAGAATTTATTTCTCTATCTATAAGTATAACCAGTTACAACTAGCTCAATCCAACTATTATCAAGTGGGAGATTCTTGAAATATTTAGAAATTAAAAAGGAGCTTTGATAAGCAGAGAAGTTGAGCATTTCAGCTCTATGTGACTGGAAGACAGTGTGAGGGTTTATATAAGAGACCGTTAGCAACGTCATATTAATCTGTTGTTTACCTTATTCAAGGCCTTGAAAGTCTCCTGTTGTCAATTCCAAAGAATCATTGAGAAGTCTGCTTCTGAGATCCTAAACTAAATTATATATCATGTATGAGTTATAAGAACTACTGACGTGTGACCAAAGGTAGAGCAGTGTGGAGAACTATGGGAGCTTATATGTTTGTTTGGCGTTTGGTGAACTTAAATTCTATAGTAGGTTCATTTTTCTTCTAGCAACCAATGGTAACATATCCACTGTTATTAGCAGAGTGGACTTTCCATACACACCTCATCTGCTGCTTGAAATAACACCACAGCTTTTACAGGATCGTTTGGAGCATTAAGTGAGATAGAAATCTATGAAAGTGTTCAATCAATTTTAATTGCTGCTGGAGTTCAATACTCTCCTTTTATCCCAGTACTACATTTTATAGCATTAACCCAGTTCTTTTTTTATAAAATTATTTTAATTGTCAAAGCAATTATATTATAAAGCATTGAGCTATTTACCCCAACTTTACTCCCGTGTTAAGAACCCATAACCATAAATCATATCTAATGATAGACTATTAATATAGAAATAATTTTGCTTGATTCATCTGTTAAAATACATAGCTCTTAAAAAGTATATGTGTGGGTAATCAAGGAAATGGCATAAATCAATCTGAGGAAAGTAGCTCATGAAATGATTGGTTCTTTCCTCTCCCTTTGCCTGAACATTGACTG
>PVKN010038231.1:0-11099 GCA_004027915.1 Capromys pilorides
CTCTTCACTGCATCTATACATGTAGTAGTCACGTTTCTCCTTTTTTCAAATTAAAAGTGATGCCGATGTGGATACAAACGATCTCTTAACACGCCACCTTAGAATGTGAGCGTGTGACTATACTCGTCCTTTATTTTCTCAATGAAGAATGGAGTTGGGCACTGGCCCACCAAAGACATAATCAAAGAGTTTCAATAATTATTTAGTGAAATATTTAGGAAGCTACTTACAGGTATTTGTAGAAGTGAAGGAAATTGTGGGTAGTTAGAATATTCTAAGCAAAGTGGAAGTAGTCATCGCAACACATGCTCATTATGAATAGTGGTACTGATAGTTCAAGACTCTGTTCTGAACGGGTGGGAACTAATGTGTTCTAATGGGAAAAGGCACATAGCCTTTGCTCTCAGATGCACCTGGGTTGAAATTCTGACAGGGAGACTCACTAGTTGTGTAATTTTTAGACACCCAAACAAAATGAGCTTCAATTTCTTTTCCTGTAATAATACTTACCACTCAGGATTATTATAAATATTAAGTGAAATTATGTTTTTATGTTACATAATGAGGAGTAGTTAAAATAATATTTTTTTCAGATAAGCAGTAACTCATGTGATTCATCTTAAGGCCAGCACAGAAATGCAAAGTATAGTTGCTGTTCTGACAAGAAATTGCAGTGTGAGAATGAGAAAGTAATTTCATCTTAGGTGTGATTGACAGAGCACTACAACATTATAACAATGATAGCATAAACACTAACTATTTTGTTTCATTTAACGCCTCTTCTAAAAGAATAATTCTACAGACTGCTCAGAGCTTGGAAGTATAGTATGTAGAGTATTATGGAGCCACATTTGTGATCGCAGCTACTCTGGAGACTGAGGCAGGAAGATTTCAAGTTGAAGGCCAACCAGAGCAACTTATTTCTTTTTACTGAGTTTAAGGCAGCAAAAATTTCAGTCTACTAAAAATGAACCTGTCTCAGCGTAAAATAAAAATTAAAAGGTTGGAGATTTAGCTCCAGGGTGAAGATCTTGTTTAATATTCAGAAGGGCCACAATTCAACCCCCCATGTGCACTCTAAGATACAGTTTTGTGGAAAATTAACGGCAGAAGAACTTGTGGTAAAGAAAGCCTTCCTAAACCCAAGCTTTATACATGAAGTCCATAATGGAAAAATTTGCCTTCCTTATTTATGCTCACATTCTTACTATGAGATTACATCTTCCAGGGTTTATATAATTGAAGTTATAAAATGCTGTGAACCCAAGAGCATTTGTTTTTCCCATTCTCCTTTGTATATGATATACAGTCGTAATAAATTTAACTTTATCACTCTTTATCGTATGTCTTTAAGTAATTACTTTTTACCAGAGCCATGTGATTGATAATTTGGTCTAATGCTTTATAGAATTTCAATTCAGTTATACTCTAAATTTTTGATGCTATCTGTAGTTCTGTGGTGAGGGAAGAAACTACACTTTCAAAAAATATATACTATGAAGCAGATTATTTCTGCTTCCAAAGAGACCACTTCCTGCCACTGCTGAGTATACAGCTATATGTGCTGATAGTTGGAATTTCTCAGACTTTCTGGAAGACTTCATTACTGCTTGCACAGAGATTGATTCTGAATAAGTGTCCCCTCAAATGAGGAGCACTTGCTGCCTTCTGGAAAGATGAGGAACTACCTTTTGGAGTGGTGGGATGTGTTGATGTCTCCAATCGGGCCAACCAAGTTTTAGCAGAAAATAAAATCAATGTGCTGGAAGGACTTGAAAGCCTGAAGTTTTTTGTTGAGTGTCATTGTTAATTGTCAACTTGTTTTAGCCAAAGAGTGTGCAAATCTTTAGATATATCCGATAAGCTCCAGGGATCATGATTCCACTGAACCTACTGTGCCATAAATGTCACTGTGGAATAAAATATTTTTTGTGAGTTTTAAACTTACATGGATAAACAAGGTGACTCACTTTTTGACCCTTTATTACCACATCCATATATTATGCAGTCTATTTGAAATAAAATTTAAAGTAAATTCAGTCACAACAATTAACTTAGAGTACCTACATGAACAAATGCTTCTCAAGTCTATATTTCTCTAATCTAAATTATAGTAATGATTATTGCCCTGCTAATGGATCTTGGACAATAATTGGTATATGTGGTTGAACTACAAATAAGATTGTTCAGTAACTACCAACAAAAACATACTGGTGAATTTGAGCTAGACTGAAGGTTCTTTGTGTGTGTGTGTGTGTGTGTGTGTGTGTGTGTGTGTGTGTGTGTGTGTGTTTCCATGTGTGTTCATGTAGTTCACAACTTGCAGTGCTCTAGAGTCTCCAGGGTCTTCTTGTGGGTGCTATTCAGTGCAACAGAGAGGACATTGAACCCCGGTTCCTCTGAATCTTGTATAGTCTTGAACAGAACCCAACGAATCCCCCCCGGACAGATTAGCAACCACATCCACCACAGACTCTCTGAGTCTCTGCATGTGCACACAAACATATCTGCAAATATTTGCTGAGCATCTGTATGGTGATGGTGGCCACTTTCCCTACAAAGAGATCTTTTTCAAAAGTGATAAAATAATCCAGGCCAAGTATATTAATCAGTATTCTTCAGAAAAACAAAAATAAGATTCACATATCGTATTTGTATATATAAGCATATTACGAAAGATTGACTCAAAATTAGGGTGGCAGAAAGTTTCCAAGATCAGATGTTTATAAACAGCAGAACTAGAAATATGAGTGGTGTAGTTTCCATCCAAATCCAAATGTCTAAGAACCAGAGGAGCTAATGATGCAGGTCCTGCCTGAGTTTAAGGCACAAGAACCAATGATTAATTTCCAAAGACCTAGAAATCAGAGTAGAGAATAAATGTACCCTTCCCCCACCTTCTCTGTTCTACTGAAGCTCTCAGCCCTCTGGAGGAAACCCTATCACACTGATGAGCATGGTCCTGTCCACTCAGTTCACCCTTGCTAAGATCACGCATTCCCTCCATGTTTCTCCCATGTGGATGGTTTGGTAGTTTCTTCAGATATTTGAGTGTGCGCTTCCATGTGCTCTCATGGTTATCTGGCCTTCTCCAGGGAATTATCAATTCTCCTTCAGCAGGAACTGATGTTTATGTGATTGGAATCACTACAAAAACTTAAAAAGTTCTGGGCACAAAATCTAACAAATATTCCGGTAGAACTTTCAAAAATTGATTTGTGTGTGGGAGGAATAGTGAATCCTACTTAAAGTAATGATTATTATGTTTGTGTCAGTGATGAAATTAGAATTATAGTAAGATATTAGCAACCATTGTTGTATTGCCCCATTTTTGTTTACATTTTCTTTTTTCTGCCAATTTTCCTTTGCTTCACCAGAACACCTCATGCACTAGACATCAGACAACACTAAGGCTTTGTCTCAGTTTAGATTGATCTATGGAGACTGGAAAGTGAATGAGACAGCATTTGTTCTTAATAGAAACTACAGTACTAAGAGAGACTTCTTTTGAGATTTTGGGATGGACTGGCTGGAAAATCTCTTAAATTTCACCTACTAATCTTGGTATTTCAAGGATTTTTTGGACAAAAAGTTGATAGCAATAAAAATGAATACTGCACATTGTTGCTGTCCCCAAAATCAAATCAATTGATCTAATGCTGATATGTGTGATTTTATTGTGCATATATAAAATACTAGCTAGGTCAAAAGCAAGAATATGGCCTTTGGCAACTGTGCTACACCTGAGAAAGCCTGGAGAGTTGATATTGTGTATCTCATTTAGTCTCCTTGTTGCTGGGACAAAATACCTGACATCCAAAATCAAGGAAGGAAAGGCATATTTGGCTCACAGTTTGTGGAGGTTTCAGTCCACACTTTCCTACCTCCAAGGCAGAGTGCTACACGGCAGAGAGCAGCCATTCATGGTGGTGGAAGACAGCAAAGAGCAAATGGAGAGGCAGCAGGTGCAGTGGCCAGCAGGCCTCTCTCCCTTCCTTATATTGTGTTCAGGCTATCTGCCCCAGGGCATGTCCATAATCTCAGCACTGGATCACAAATTAATCCGAAACTCCAGTAGGCTGCCCCAATGACTGCATGAGGCTTTGGGGGACAACGAGACACAAACCATAACACCATGTTTCTCATTAGAGTCCTAGGTTTTTGTTGTTGTTGTTTGCTTCTGTTTTTGGACAGGATCTACAGGGATTATAAGGTCTCACTACATAGATCAGACTCATAATAATTCTCTTGTTTTCAGCCTCCCAAGTGCTGGAATTACAGGCTCATGCTGCCACACACAGTCTCAGTTGCCATCTCAGTGCACCCAGGGGCAGGGCTGGCACAGCACGAGGGAGATTGAACCTGGGCCACTGTACTCTGCTTAAGCAGGTACTTTAGTCCACTGAGCTGTTGGGCCCACCCTAGAGTCCTAGGTTTTCTCAGAGAAGACCTTCAAATATACATTTTTTTAATTGACACTTTAAATTCATGCCCACAGTTGAAATGTATCACAAAGTGAAGGTCCTTTTCACCAAAAGTGAGAGAAAGTAAGATGAGAGAGAAAGAAAGAGAAAATAAGACCTTATTTACCTGATGACAAATACTTCTTTCTTTTTTAAAAAATTTTATGTATTTGATACAGAGTCTTGCTGTGCTCTTAGTGATCCTCCTATTTCAGCCTCCCCAGCATGGTGATTACAAACATGTGCCACCATGCCTTCTCTCAGTGGCTAGCTCAACATGCCCTAGTGCAGGGCTGGCACAACATGTGGTGCCATTGATCAAACATGGGTTGCTGATCTTGCCAGCCTGGCACTAGACAGCTGAACTATCTCCCTGGCCCCAAATATTTCTGAAAATTAAGACTCTTCCTTCTATACATTTGCCTTTAAATATATATGTAACTTTATGGCCTACCATTATAAGATTTATTTTCCTATCTGTTGGACTCTGTTGGTTTCTTGGGGTACACCAGGGGGAAATAGTGGCAGGTATGAGAAAAAGATGAAAGAAAGGAGCTGGGTCATGTGGTGACCCATTGCCTGATTGGCAAATGACCCACAAAGCAGCAGTAGGGGTGTTTATACCTTTGCAAAGTTAGTATCACATGACACAAGGTTGTGTAGTGGCTAATAGCTGACATTGACAAGGAAGGGTGCTTTTCTCAGGACGAGTAGGTTGACTGACTTAGATGCTGAGGGCTAGTTTTGTTCTCACATATGTGGCAAATTTCCAACTTCAGCAACTCCCAACATATCTCCTTTTTCTGTCTTTTGTGAATGATGGGTGTTATGTTGCAGTTGGAGAAGTTGTATTTGGGGAACACTTTAGAAGACCTTTCCATTCTTAATGCCAGTCCAAAGATTTTGGTAACTGTATATGGCAATTTAGCACTACAAAGTTCAATAATCCACAGCAATAGTGAGTTACCAGTGCAGTTGGCAATTGTCAGAAGTTGTTAGTGATTTGAACCTTTAATAGCTCACTCATATATATATATATATATATATATATATATATATATATATATATTTCTCACTATGCAACTCACGTCTGGAGTGATCCTCCTGCTTTCAGCCTCCCCAGCTCCCCAGTACTGGGCTCACAGGTGTGTACCACCATGACCAGTCTTGAGGGCCCACATGTCTGGGAGTGCTGCTGGTGCGGAATGTGGTGCCAAGGATCAAACTATGGTCTCTGTGCCTAACTAGTATAGCTAGCATATTATGTCATTACCTTTTGTGTCTTGTGGTTATGATTTTCTGTTGGATCCTTGATATCAAGTAAAAGCAAGACTTGTATAAATAAGAAAACCCAAATTTTTTGCTATCTGTCAAGGTCAGTCAAACTCCTTAGGATTTACCTTGGAACATGTAGAACAACTCTTAGATCTTCTGACAGTGTCGGCCACCAAATAGATGAGTCATAGTCATTGTTTGACCAAGTTGCTTTCTGTGAAAGCTTGAGAGATATTTTCTCTCTAGGTGACTCTCTTTGGGCATACTATACATCACTGAATCACTCCTCTATGGTCCCATAATCTCCTCAGTCAGAAAATCATGGACTCAACTGAGTAACATCATAGACTTCTAACTCATCCCCAGATGCACAGGCCTGTAGCTGATGGTGCAAGCTGCGGCAGAACTGGGTTCATGGACTTGCAGGCATGCAGGAAACCCTTGCTGGGTCTGTCTAGGACCAGTGCATGGAGTCCTCCCTGAACCCAGCCTATGCCCCTCTCCTCAGTGGGCCTCCCTATTGTGCAGCTTAGAATGAGCCACTCACAATTCTAAAGAATTTTTTTCCTTTCCCGTCTGATTGAGCAAAGCTGGAGGATTTAAGCAGTATCTTTGCTTTGTCCTCCTTGCCCATTTGGGACTTGATTTTTGAAACAGTATTCCACAGTAAGTCCTTTGTGGTAGTTTTAGAAGTAACAAAATGGGGCCTGGGAAGATGGCTCGGCAGTGCTTGCCATGCATAAGGACCTGAGTTTGATCCTGGTACTGCATGCTGTGCAAGCCCCAGAACCCCAGGTGTGCCATGCCAGCCCTAAAACTGGGCATGGTGGTGTACACCTGTAATCCTAATGCTGAGAAGGTTGAGACAGAAGAATCATTATGCATCTGAACTGTGTAGTGAGACCTTATATCCAACAAATTTTAAAAAATAATTTTTTAAACTTTTAAAAACTAGAAAAAAGAAAGCAATCGAAATACAAGAACCAAGAGAACAGAAAACATTTTACATACATCTCTGTACATCTATAAACATTGTTGCTTCTTAAAGCTCTGTTTTTCTTGTTTTTAACTCAATATAACTCTCTCCTTTTTGGCTTCTCTCAAACCTATTTTCTCTTTAAACTCATTTTTACATACTTTTGAAAGTTAGTAGATGTTCATGCCCCATGGTTTTTACCTGATGATTGTCAACGTAACACTCCAGTGCTAACTATTGACTCACCAATCCATTCTCCCACCCTGTTGCCAGCAAAATTCTGGGAAGGATTCTTCCACCTATCAGTATGTCCTTACCAGGCATCCCTGTTTCAGGCACAAAATCTAGGGATTTGTTGGTCTCTCAGCGGTACCCAGGAAAAAATAGTGAGAGGATTTAGAAAATAAAGACAAGGGAGAATAGTTGAGACCAGGTGTTCCAGGCATGCCTGATAGGAAAAGGAACAACCCCAACAACAACTATAGGGGAGTTTATTTATAGCTTTACAAAGTTAGGATCATGTGACACAAGGTTTCCTAGTGATTAATAGCTGACATTAATCAGGCAGGATGCTTTTGTCAGTTGGCTCCTTTAGGCTCTGAGCCCTAGTCCTGCCTTCACACATGTGACCAATTTCTAGCTTCAGTGGCTTCCAGCACCTACCTGGGAATGAAATAGTGTTCCTTTTTTCCATGTTACTTATAGATTTCTGTATTAAGATGTTTCACATCTAAAATTCTCTGTATATCTGAAGGGAAGGAAACATTTCTATGTAGATTAGAAGTGTGTGAGTAGTCACCAGCAACAAAAGTCTTTTTGCTTGTGATTTTAGGTAGAGTTTATTCTCTAGAATTTTCCATGTTTTTTTCACTGTAGTAGTATCCTGCCAGCTGATGTGCACTCTATGAGTTATTATGCTATTGCTATTTTTCCCCCTTACTTTCTATTGATTTTACATATGATTTTGAAAAACTGTTATTATGACATTAAATTGTCAACATGTTCACTGGGTTTTTAAATGTGTTTCTCATAAACCCATTTCCTCTCTGGGTTTAATAAATAACCCATCAATGTATATAGTAAACTAGATTTTTATGGAACTATTTCTAATATGAAAAGTAAATATTTGGGAATAAAGATGCAATTAGAGATCCTTTCATTAACCATAGTAATAATTCAGGTACAATAAAGGGATTTTTCCATTTAATGATATTGAATTCTGATTTTTAATAGATCAGTAATTATTCTTTTTTAGGTTTATTAAACTTCCTAAAATAAGATCTCTAAAGTTCTTTTAATAAAAAAATGTGAAAAAAATCATAGTTTTTAACATAATTCAACAAACAATTAAGACTGCTATAAGCTGTGCTGTGAAATGTTTAATTAATGAGTGGACTGCACCTAGCTAAATATGATCCCTCTGGCGAGTGACTTGCTGCTCCTGAGGAGAGGAGCACTCATTTGCCAATGAAAAATCATGTGACGCATTTCTTAATCAGAAGATATAAAGGATTATAATTGTCTGGAGTACATGAATACAAGTGTTTTGTGGTTTAAATGGAAATGTGTTTCAAATTGTTCGCTTGGGATTTTCTGCTTTTGATTCTTTCAAGGTTGATCTGAATCTGTATCTTACATGGAGATGAGAAATCTTATAGACCCAGACTGCTGCATTTCAGAACGTCTGATCATAGTCATTTGGAGTGACAACATGATTTGAATAAGTGCACTTGCACTAAACAGGAGGTAGTATTAAGGTTGTGTGGGAAAATGTCATATTTCTTCAATTTCTGTGGAAAGTGCTGTATTAATGCACGCTTTTTCTTGCAAAGAAAATTGCAAACTATAATTATTATTGTTGGATCAAACACAATGATTATAAATCCTATGGGATTTTTGTTTGTTAAAAGTGTTGTTCTGTTTCATCCTCTTAGATTTCTATGATTCTAGAGCTCACAGACTTACAAACAAATAAATCCCTAGTTCCTAGACATTTCTTTTCTAAGTGTTCTACTAGAATTATACAACAGTCTCTTCTACATATTTCCGTTGTCTCTTATAGAAAAAGAGTGACTGTTGTATTCATTTGTAAACATACTCAAGTTTCTTTTTTCTAGTAGGCCTTTTTGGTCTAGCCCAAACATTTCTGAGATACTCCAAATTAGGTAAAAGAAGCGTGCCTTTGATGAAGCCTGTCCCGCGTGTGTGCACGACTTCAGTGAGTTGAGTGACTTGCCTGGAAATTCCGGGTTTGTCAGAGCCAAGTCAAGGCCGCCAGCCAGGCGTCTTCGCACTCCACCAGCCCACAGCTTCCTCCTGTGCAGCACTCAACGTTACACCCGGTAGTGATAAGCATGATAGACGAGGGTTTTTTTTTTTTCTCTTACCATAAGTATAAAATTAGTATCTAAATATATTTACGATAGTTGCATATTTATTTTACAGTTGTCTAAATTCCAAGAAAGAATATAGCTATAATTTCACAAATATTTCTCTCATTTTTTTCTCACTGGCATCCATTTGTATGCCTTTCTTTCAGAAACTCTCATCATTGGATATGGAATTCTCTGGCTGTATTTCTTCCTACTCTTGCATTTCTATAATTCTATAACTTCTATAACATCTTACTGAGTTCTATTGTAAACCAGGATCATGACTATGAATAATGCAAATTGTATGCAGAGTTGCCAAAACAGTCCCTACATTACTACATGTGATTCTCTATGAAGTTTGATCACTTAATCTATAGGCTTTTCTTCCTCCTCTCCTGAAAAAATAACCAGTAACAACATAATTGCTTAAAAAAATTGGTGACTATCCATTATAAAATGTTACTACCAGGAAACATCATTTTTCTTAAGGTTTCTTTCTGCCTTCTCTGTAATATCATTTAAATCTTATTTTTTATTTATATTATTTTCTTGTTGTGTAGGTCCCCATACCACAATCTACCTACCAGTAATGTGGAAATTAGATATACATGTAAATATATAAAATACATAGACTCCTGATTTCCCCTATTCTATTTTTTTTATATATTTAAACTTAACATTGTACTTTTCACTCCAAAAATTTTGTTTTTGAATGTAGAAATTATATTTACACTCATTTCTCCAAGACAGTCTTTATTTTTTAATGACAGCTATATTTTACTACTTATAAACTTGAATTCAGGTTTATAATTGTTAACAGAAGTGTATACTGCTTAAAAATGATGGAGCACATTGGTGTGAGCCAAAAAATTTGTTAAAGTATTTTCATACATCAATTCAGTGTAGTCTTGTAGCCAGTGTGAGTGCATGAGTGCTTTTTGTGTGTTTTGCTTATTTGTGGGTCATAATGCAGACAGACAAAGACATAGATTCAGATACACATAGTAGAAAGTGTGTAGAACATAAAAACTACAGAGATATGAACAGAAAAGTAACAGAACAGAAAGATAACAGAATAGCATAGACCAAAAGTACATGCCTTGGTTCAGATGTGGTTTGCTTCCCAAAGGTTGCTGGTGTAGAAGCTTGAAAGCCATTCAGTACTCTTAAGGTGGTGAGACCATAAGCTATGGATGCTAGACGCTGATTACATCCTAGGACACCAACCTCATGAGTTGGTCAGTATTTCCTAGAGGGAATAAGACAGACCTATGTTACTCTGTTAGTTTCAGTGTGTTGGTTGTTGGCAAACAAAGCCACATTGGGCTTTGGCTTTTTCCTTTTGTCTGGCTCCTACTCCACCTTTTTGCCATGTTATAATACAACTGGGACTTGGACTAGAGAGTTGACATCAACCTTCTTGGCCTCTGCAGCCACAGGATTCTAAGCAAGATAAATTCTTTGCTTTGTGAATTACTCAAGTCTCAGATATTTTTTACTAGCAATAAAAAAAATTAAGGGGCCAGCGAGATGATTCAGCGGTCTAAAGCTCTTGCTTAGGCAAGCTTAGGCAACTGCAGGGACCATGGTTCAATCCCTGGCACCACATGCTACACCAGCCCTACCCCCAGGGCAGGCCAAGCTGGCTATAATAAAAAATAAATAAATAAATAAATAAATAAGCATTATATTTTTTACTAGCAAAATAAAATATATATACTATATTGATAATATGCAGAGAGGGAAATGGGTCTGATATTTTGTGGATAAATTAATTGATTCTGTATGCTGTATGGCTCTTGACAGACATAACACAAAATAATCTGCTACTGCTTAGGGTGTTGTGATTAAACAGTGTCATAACATAAGACATAGAGATCTAGATTCATTCAAAGCATTAGAAGACTATGCCATACTCTATTGATGAAAATATAATTTCATTACAGTTTCTAACTTGAAAATAATTATTTTTAGTGATGTGGGACAAGAAAAGACATAGCAATAATGGTAGGA
>PVKN010038232.1:0-11097 GCA_004027915.1 Capromys pilorides
TTTTAATGTGTTTAGTACAGGGCCTAGAGGATCTCACTCCACAGCTCAGACTCAGTAATCCTCCTATTTTCAGCCTCTCAAGCACTGGGACTACATGCACATGCCAAAACACCTAGTCTCTGTTTTATGTTTAATGAAGTATAAACTTATATTAAGTGAAACAAAGTCAACAACAACAGCAGCAATATATATATATATATATATATATATATATATATATATATATATATTACATTTTTATCCACTTAATCTTAATAATAACTAGACTTTCCAGGGTTTTAACCAATTGTCTAATTCGAAACACAACTAGCACATGTGTTAATCTGATAAAGTTTTATAATTTGAAATAACACCATGCATATGTTGTATGGATCGTGGTTCAAATTTTAAAAGCTGAGATATGACATTTAGGGTTAATATAGTATTGCATTTCTGAAACTAATAATATAACTTCATATTACAACCACAGTGTCTTCTGGTTTTTAATTCATTAAGAATTTACTTAGCTCACTAAGTTCTGCACCATTTGAAAGCTGTCAGCATAGTCTCCCCACATTCCACACCTTAAACTCGCTTCGTCTTAGTGTCAGTGTTAATACACAGTCAATGAGTGCTCCCCAGAGAAACAGACTGAATGTGAGGTATGAAAATATGTAAGACTTACAAGGATGCTTACAGTGGTGGCCTGCAGAGTCCAGAAGGGAAGATAGTGGAAGGGTGCTCAATGCATGGGAGATGGAGGAGCCAGGAAGTCCAGAGCTCACCACGTGCCCTGGGTGAGTCCTCACCACAGGCTGAAAGATCTGCCATGGAAAGATGAAGGGTCTTCCCTGGAAGCCATGAGATGACCACCAGTGGAAAAGGAAGACTTCAGCTCTTAACCCAGAGAAGCTGACATGAGCTTTTCCTCTTCGTTTCCCTTTTATTCTACTCAGGCAGAAAATCTATTGGTCACCGTCACTCACATCTGGGGCAGGTCTTCTGTCTTCAAAGAGTCCAGTCAGACACACCCAGAATGTCATTGGTCCAAGTTAGATGGCCTTCATTACTCAGTGTCCGTCAGTTAACTCCCTCACACAGAGTGACCTATTTAAATTAACATTTATGAAGCCTAATGTTTCTCTTAACCCTCACACAATTTTATATCTTCACATGAAGACTCCTACAGGAGGATCCTCCAAGTAACCTGCCTCTGTTGTGAATTCAACTGGAAGCACATGGTGAAAATGCTGAACCCTGTGCTCTCAATGATCACTACTCACAGGTCTTTTGAATATATTGGACAGTTTTATTATGTATTTCTTATCAAGCATTTTTGTTTCAAAAACACATTAAGTCTTTGATGATTAAACATTTATGTCCATTTACATACTTATTTGATAAAGGGTCTCACTATGTAGATTATACTCATAGCTTTTCTCATACTTCAGCCTCCCCTGAAGTGGGATTTCAGGGATGTGCCACCAAACCCAGTTTTGGTGGCCAGCAAGACATGCCCATGGCTCTAGGGCCTACATGAGTTGTGGTATCGGGTACTGAACTAAGATAAAATATGTGAGGCCATTGTAAAGTTAAATTAGGAAGAGTCTGGCCAACTGCCATGCGTTGAAAAGATCTGTTAATTTTTTTCCACGTTCAAGGGAATGCTTACTGGGTCTGGAAGACACAGTAGAGCACCATGCCCACTGGGAACATATGGTCAGGTAAATACTATTTGAGGGAGAGTGCTCATACAGGTGGTGTGACTTGGTTCCACAGGTGACACTGAAGCAGGTTTCTCACAGTAGCTCTCCTGGGAGTAGGTGAGAGAAGCAAAGTTAATGAGTTTGTGGAGGTGAAAGTTATTATTTAATCATACCCATTTGATAGATTGATTTACTATGATTTGCCCAATTCAGCCACACAAGGCTTAGCACACCTATAACCCCAGCTCTCAGAGTGCTGAGGCAGGAGAATCACTGCAACTTTGAGGCCAGACCGGGCTACAAAGTGAGACCAAGTCCAGCGTGAGTTGCATAATGAGATATTTCCTCATAAAGACTGAAAATGCTTTTTAAATAGTTTCCAATTCACCCATTTCCTATGATTATGTTCAGTATGCTGGACAATCATTTTCTTAGTTGGACATGGCAATATCTCCCTTGGTCATGAGGGCTGCCTTAGGCTAATTAGAAAAAATTGCACTAAGTTTTATTGTTCTGAAGAAATTAGATATAATAATTGGGACGCCATATAGTAAAACATGAATTAATGCTGAAATAAAGGGGCATAAGTGTACAAATGACAGTTCCAATGATGGTTTCAAAGGAATGACAGCAAATAAGTAAACAGTAATGAGTAGTAAAGCACAATATTGCTATATGAGAGACAGAGGATGGAATGTACCTGGGTTGGGTGCTTCTGGTCCATTGGAGAGGACCCGCTTCTGCAGGTCCACTTCCCTGGATCTGGAAAGCCTGGGAGGTTTGAGTTTCTTACTCTTTGCTGATTCTGGGAGTGTGCACCCACAACAGTATGTGTCTCCTCCTTATGCCTGGAAACTCAATTTGAGGACTGCCCCATTGTTTGCGTCACAGGCTTCAGGCACAAGTAGGGGCATACACTAGCACTCTTGGCTGGGGATTTTGAGTGTGAACCTGGTACACATCAGATTTTTTAACTTGGCTAACTTTTAAAAGGAAATCCCCTGAGTGCTGCTCTGTCACACTCTCAAGAGGGAAGAGCATGGCCTAGTGCTATAAAGCTGTTGAGAAGGGCCCGTGGTTGCCACCTTGTGTGTTTATTTGCCCAGACTTTGAGAAGCAGATAATTTTTGGCCATTTGCCTTTTGTTCTGCAGTACATGATGTTTCTTGTCATAATTCATGATAGGAGATGGCCATGATAGTTCAGAAGCCAGGGGAGATCTGGCCTTGGCTATACAGACAGGCATGTGACATGGTGGTTGGCACCATAAGCACTGTAACATGAAATTCTACTGAATACTTGTCCTCTATTAAGAGCAAATGAGAATAAACAGAATAAGTCTTGCAGCACATTAACTTAAGTTTAATGGTACAGTATGTACAAATAATCATGCTGATATTACAAGGTCCTGGATGTGCTTGCTAACTCTTGCAATCATAGCTCACTCAGAGACAAAAGCAAAAGCGGGCAACCTAAAGCCAAATCTCAACAGCTTCAGGACTTAGTGAGATGTGGTTTTGTATAAAGAAAGAACATAAGGGTGGTTATGCAGATGAGTATAAAGGCCCTGGCTTGCATCACTAGACCTCAAAAAGGAAAGAAGATGAGTAGATAAAGGAATGCATAAGTCAGTTAGGTTGAGGAGTCCACGCCTTTAGCGCCACATTCAAGTGAGGATGGGATGGGTGAGTGGGGAGTTTGAGCCAGGGTGATATTTATGGAGACCTCATCTGAAAATGTGTACGAAAGTCATTCAAATGGACCAGTAGCCAGGACCAGTATACAAGGTACTTGAATAATATACCTTATGAGATAATAATTGTTGTTTCTTATTGAAAGTAAGAAAAAATGGGAAAAAAAGAAAATAAAACATTCTAGAATTTTTTGGGTTGTGTTGAAATCCAATCTAGAGGCTGGGGTGATAGCTCAGTAGAATAAGCACTTGCCTGGAAAATGCAAAGGCCTCAGTTCAATCCCCGGATATGGAAAGAAAGAAGGAAAGAAAGAGAGAGAGAGAGAGAGAGAGAGAGAGAGAGAGAGAGAGAGAGAGAGAAAGAAAACCAATCCATCACATATAATTCTGGGGAGGAAAAGCTGATGGTGTGTTGCAAGCAGGTGAGGGCAGGGAGTACTGATGCAGCTTGGACTTTCCCATGGGATTTGAGAGTGAACCCTCCTGCATCTCGTGTTCCCATTTTGGAGAGAGCAGATCAAGTCAACTCATGTTGTCCTCCTTGAATTTTATGGAGAAGCATGGAAGGAACTGTACACAAATTGGAGCAGCAGTTTTTCACATGTTTGGTATGTGAAAAAACCTCAAAACCTTTCAGTCCAATTGATTTGTAGCAGTCTCCTCATGGAGAAGAGACTGGCAAGAGGGAAGTACGAGGGTTGCTCAGGAAGAATAAAATGCAGCATTGAAACATGAAGTATCATTTGATCCTTAAAAAATAAGTTTTTCTTTTGTTTGTTTATTTATTTATTATTTGTTCATTTATTTATTGATACAGGGTATCATTACACACCTAGGACTCCTAGTGATCCTCCTGTCTCAACCTCCCAGGTGCTGGGATTACAGGTGTTTCCTACCTTGCACGGCATCATTGCCCAGCCAGTGTGCCTGGGATTCTCGGGCTGGTATAGCAGGCAATACCAGGAATCGAACCTGGGCAGGCACTCGGACTCCCAAGCTAACTCCACAAGCAAAGACACATTTTCAATAGGCAGTGGATTCCACAAAAACCTTCAATTTTGTGGATTTTACCTCTTGGCTGCTTGGGATATTCCTGCATGAAGGAGACGCTCTGCTGCACTTCCTGTCTGAAGAACACACAAGTCTAAGAAGCTCACACACTGATTACTTCTTAAAACCTGGAGAACAACTTCTGAGTCCTCGCCCCTGCCTGTGTCACCTGATCCATGCTCTTCAGCACTGGGGCCCTTGTGAGTCTGCCCATTGCCACAGTGTAGACCTAGACCAGCCCCAGGCAGCCCTGCACCTTTTCCCTCAATACCTTGACCTGGACTCCCTGGCTTTCTTCCTGTCACGTGCAAAGCTGCTATATGAGCCCTGAATCCTTCTCTACACTGATTTACCTTTGGAAGTATGAGCTCCGGGGAAGGAGATCTGAGAAAGGATAAAGTGGAGCCAATTTTTCTCCAATTTTATTCTTGTTCCCTGCAAGAGGCTCTTGTTGCAGGACCCAGAGACACAGAGACCATCCCTTGGATTTCAGATATAAACACTCAATTTCTTCCACATCACTCACTTTTTTTCAATGTTCCTTTTGTCTCTCCAGGTAATCACAGGAGATTCTGCTTTGGAGACTCAGGGTCACCCACACTCCCTAGTTCTCTTTCTCCTTGTGCAGTTGCAAGGCTGTGGAGCCAGGCCCCACCACAGTGACATGTTGAGCAGCTCTTCCTCATGCTCTGTGAATAAAATTACACCGTTCTTTCACCTAGGCTTTGAATGGGGATTGGATTTGGGAGGAAATCGACAAAAATCACCGAAAATTTTTAAATATCTGTATACAGATGGATATTTTATTTGTTTTCTTATTTCTGTATTGAAAATTTCAGCCCAGATATATGCCATTTAATATACAGGATATATAAGACAACATGGTTGCTTGTAATATGCTCATACTGGGGGTGCACATGCATGACTTTCCCTTTGGACACCTTGTGCACCTCATAATATTGTTAGAAGCTACTGAGTGGAGGATACTAAAGATAACCCTGACCTATATTATCTGCTGTTCATGGCAGTCATGCATATGTGACCCTTGGTTAAATCGAGTGCGATTCCATAAAAATGGCAGAAGAGAAGACAAGGCATGGATCTATTCATCAAAATGTCAGTAGAAGGATGCTGTCTTCTAAGTTTCATAGACATAAATATCTAGTCAGAGAGGGAATGAGCCCTGAAGGAAGTCAACACAAATTTAAGCACATCACAATTCCAGCTGGAGGCAACTCTGGAGAAGGGCAGACCTGAAGATATAGGTGCAATGGTGCAGCCTGCTGCCTCTCTGAGAGACAAACAACTTGAAGTTTTACTGTGAGGACCTCCATCCAGTCACATAAGCCCTGAGAGACAGCAGACGCACACATATATGACCAGAACATAGCGAACAATCCCTTCCCCTAAATACCTGTGTTCCCTCCATATACATTTGCTACAAGACTCATTTCTATCTTGCATCAATATTGGCTAAACTCCTAAATTTTTATCCTATAATTTTTGTAGTTTGACACTCATTGTACACATAGTACAACTTTGCTCTTAATTAATGCTACAGCAGGCCTAGTCCCCACCCATCAAATCATGAGCTACTGTTCTCCTTTATTTCAAATAAAACTCTCCTAACTTTCTCCTTTCACTTATACCTTTATTCCTAGATGTCTAAGGCCACAAAGGCAGCACATTTGACAAACAATAGGTCAGGAGTATACTTCTTCTCTATCCACAGTATCCAGAATTCGGTTGGGATTGGAGGATCCTGGGACACAACAAGGAGCCAAAGAAACCACCACAAGCTGCATCACTCAGCTCCATGGATAGTGAGAACAGTCATTGGAGAGGGGAATGGACATGAAGTCTGTCTATGAAGAGAAGAATAAGGAAAATGAAAGACAGAAAGGCTGAAGGAGAAAAACCATATGATCCTCACCATTGTGGGAAAGCCACCGCTCACTCTATGCTTAGAAATAATGAGGAAACATATGCAGAAGATGTACCATATGGACAGAATCTGTTTGGGAAAGCCCTCCATCATTTCTCTAGCTTTAATGATCATAAGAACATCTAGTTCAATCATAAAGAGTAAGTTACATAAATTATCTAACATCAGTCACAAAATCACGAACTGTTCTGTGTATCCCGTCAAACTGGAGAAAATGCCTACCCATCCCCTAGATTTTCCTGAGTGACCAGTGATCCAGTATGGACCCAGCCTTGCCAGGGAGGCACTGGTGGTCCAGCATGGGCAGTCGGTGCCATGTGAGTGGCCATGGTGCACCTGTGTGTCCTTTCTGCAATGCTCAGCACACTAAACCTTCAAAATTCTTCCAAGAGCTATGAAAGAATAGACTAGTAAGACTTTGCTGTTTGAATCCAAAATTAGGTGAATATGAAACATGCCTGAACAGAAAGGAAACCTACAGAACCAATATTCTTTGTAACTGTGCATGGTAAAGTTCCTTAAAAAAATGCTAATATAATAAGTTTGTCAAAATGTAGGTAAAAGTCACACAGTTTTCCAAAGTGCATTGCAAGCCTAGGCCCTCTGCAAATAATTGCAAGGGAGATAAGGCACACTGCAAGGTCTGGAACTCAATTCCCGAACACTGCTCTCCCTTTAGACTCCAGCTGGGCACTGGTGGTTCCTCAGGACTTCATACTTGACAACACCTGGTTGACAATAAAGGATTTTCCTTAATCTCTCTCTGATCTGACACTTCACTAAAATGTTGCACAGAACTAAGGACATGCTGTGCTAAGGGTTACAGTGTCAATATTGTAGATGGAAACAAGGGAGACCACTTAAGGAAACAATGCACAAGGCAGGAGGGCTCTGAATTTATCATCTGAGTTGTGGGACCCACGAAGGAAGACTGAATGGACATCGCTACATCTTGGCCCATTTGGAAGCCTGGGTGTCTGTGGTGTTCAGCATGTACCTAGAGGCTCAACCACATCCTGTGTGGGTAGCGAGCCTCCATCACCACCTAGAGGATTGGACATTTATCCCAACTTTCAGACTCCAGTCTTCCAGATGTGGGAATGTAGCACTGTGTTCCAAAGTCCTCATTACACACCATAAAATCCATGTAAAAATCAAAATTTGGAACAAAGTTCTCAACTAAAGAAAGTCCTTCCTTTTTCGAGGGTCACTCTAGAATTTCAGGGAGTTCTCCCTAAAGAAATGGCAAACTGAGAACATTTCCAGGTAAACAGTTTCATTTTCACTGGACAAGTGTAAATTAAACTCCAACTTTATGACTATACAGCAGGATCAGTAACAGTTGTTTCCACGAGTGCTATGTAATTTTCTTATGCCAAATAAATTAATTTAATGTCTAACATGAATAGAATAAATCACAAAAAATAATGAGCATATCACTGAGTGATAAATGAATGTTTTATAAGTAACTTTTCGTTAATGAAAAAAAGCTCAAAAAACCACTTTCATTAAAGGAAAATATCTGTCAGGTTAGGATTATCTATAAAATCTCATAGAAAGCATCATACATGATGGTAAACTGTAAAAGTCAGGTCTCCAAAATGAAGAGCAAGACCAGGCTATTCAGTCTCCTGCCTGTGTTTTGAACATTGAACATAACCAGGGGTCATTTAGGAATCCATGTGGATCATTTAGGAAAAACAAGTGAATGGCATTGAGGTTGAACTCTTATTGATAAGAAGCATGGTTCTGCGTGGTTTTATATCAATTAGTGCCCATTCACACGACAGAATGATTGCATTCACTGCATGCAGTTGGTGCATGTGCAGGGTTCATTTTCTCTTTTAGGTCCTCTGCACCCATGGCCCTCACTCTCATCCATCACTCGTCCTCTTCACTTTGATAAAAGATCCACATCCTAGCTTCCCATCATCTACCTCTCATTTTGCTCTTTACTTAATTTATACTGAGGGTTGAGAAAATGAACTAATGTGAGCCCTTTTTTACTTTAAGGAGAATAGAAAACTAGTGTTAATACATTAGAAATGATAAACAACTTCAAGAAACACACAGTACGATGACAGGTGCTCAACAACAATTGTCAAATTATACCTAGTTTTGTGCAATGCAGTTGCGCCAATTACCAGACATAAGCATGTAAATCTGGAGAAAATAAAAATCTTACGCACTAACTTCTACCTTCAAAACTCCGTAGAGATTATTAGTTCAAACTTGTTAGCTATCCTAGCTGTGGAGATAGCTCATCAGTCTAAAGGCCTGCCTGGCAAGCACAAGGACTAGGGTTCCACCACCAAAACCACAGCTATGCTGGTCCCAGAACCCCCAGTATGCTATGCTGAAACCGGGCATGGTGGTGCATGCATGTAATCCGAGCTCTGGGGAGGCTGAGGCAGGAGGATCACTGAGAGTACTAGCTGTGTAGTAAGAATCTGTATCAAGGGCCGGCGAGATGGTTCAGTGGTCTAAAGCGCCTGCTTAGGAAAGCTCAGGCAACTGCAGGGACTGCGGTTCGATCCCCGGCACCACATGCTGCGCCAGCGCCACCACCAGGGCAGGCTGAGCCAGCCACAAAATGAATAAATAAACAAACAAACACAACAAGCAAACAAATAAATAAATAAAAAATTAAAAAAAAAAAAGAATGTGTATCAAATAAATAAGTAGATAAAACATCCATTAGAAAATCATATTAGTTATACCATGTACATACATGAGTTTTCCCGTTTCACTTTTGCCTTTGTTTTCTCCTTTCTCTCATCATAATAATCCATTCCTTTTGCAGTTTCTTTCTGTCTTACTGCATCAGATTTTATTTACTCCTTTCAGATTCTTATGTTAGGGGGAAGTACTTCCTACACAGTTTGGCTTCTGCTAATGAACTCTCTGTCTGTACTGTGTCTTTAAGAAATCTACATACGTTGTCTTTCAGCAGCTTTCTTGTTGCTGTCTAATGTTGTCTGGCTCTTTGTTGCTTGGATTCCCTTTGTGATTTTTGGGGCCCTTTGTTCCTTTTTGTTCTCTGCACCTCATTCTTCAGCGTTCCCTCACGCAGGCCTGGCATACCAGGTATCCCTCTTGCTGGCTAACCTTAGTATCTACACCTGACAAGAACAGGTGACAGATATAGATAGAGCCAGACAGTCATGTACATACGTGCACCACACGGGACCTGTTCATTCTAAGGCGAACACCACGTAGTACTGCACTCCAAGGTCCCCAGTGCTGTCCACACCCCAGCCACCTCTACTTCTTTCCTAACTACTCACCTTTCTCTTGCAGCCTGGGAGCAGCTTCCTTTCACCCTCAAAAGCTGTCTTGCACTTCCCTGTACAGACGTCAGGGGACGCTGAAGTCCACTCTTCAGACCAGTCTGGATCACAGGATGGCAGCAGGGCAGCGAGTAGGGCCGGGGAACCCAGCCACAGCAGGAGCCGGATACTTCAAAACCCTGCATGTGGCCCCTGACACAGCAAGGACTCAGCCCAGCAATAGGACTTCGAAGTTGCTGCTGCTTCTAGTCCTAAGGCCTGAGGGTTGAGCTGGGTTCTCCTGAGTGAATTTCTAGTGAGAGAAACCCTGTGCGTGACGCAGAGTGCTCTGCACTGTTTCCTTCTTCACGGCCTGTGCAGTAGAGCAGTAGGGGTGTAAGGCACAAGGCGATCATCATTGAGGAGCTGCCGATGTGAGGCACAGCGCAGGACTCTCCGCGTGCGAAGCCACACGTGTGTCTGTGGAGAGAAGCTGCCTGTCTGAGTTATTGTTTCCTCATTGCTGGAACAAAATACCTGACACCCATAATGAAGAAAGGAAAAGTGTATTTAGCTCACAGTGAGCGAAGGTTTTCGTTTTGGCTGGCTCCAAGGCAGAGTGGCACAAGGCAGGGGGCAGCCATTCAAGGTCTGTGGCAGTGGCAGTAGCCTTAGCAGCTAGCTGGCTGCTCTTTCCTCCTTCTGTTGTAATGCAGATCACCTGCCCCAGGGCGGGTGCAGCACTCACAGGCACAGTAATGAATCACAAACTCTAGAAGGCTCCTCATGGTGGCATGAGGCACCGACTAGACACAAAGCATGACACAGCCTCAGCATGGAGATGGCCCTGTGGCTTGTGTACGGTATAGGATGACCGCAGGAGGGAGACACAACAGGAGACCTGGTGGTTCCCAGATATTTTAAAACATTACATAATATTTTCATGAAATTCCACAAGTTTTTCTTTCCTTCTTGCATTCTTTCCCGGCTGTGTCACATTGTTTGACTATCAATTTCTAAGAAAGCATTTTAAAACATAGGCAGAATAATCTTTGATATAATAGAGAGAAGGAATTTGATAATTTACAGATTGACGTTTTTTAGAAACAAAAGTCCACTTAGATTATATTTTGCATCTCCAGCTCAAAGTTGGTAAGATTATATCACTTGTTTTCTTCCGTGTCTACATCTAGTTCCAACTAAATTATGTCAATATTCAAAGACACATCCACCTCCGAATATCTTCATTTTATTTACCTACGATGAACAATGTTTTGATGCATTTTTAAACTTTTTTGTTTATTACACATTTTCAAAATTGGTTGCTATCATTTTTAGTGTGAGTAAATAACCTGAACAATAGACATGCAGTCTTTTCAATTTTTTTATTTTTTAAAGCATACAAAATGGGTAGAAAAAAATTAGAAAGGGTACAAAATTTCATTAAACAAAGTA
>PVKN010038233.1:0-11084 GCA_004027915.1 Capromys pilorides
TTTCACAGAGAAACAGACAATGTCATCACATATCACAAAATAATTATGTGATTATGAATTAATTATTTGACTTTTCCTGGGATTTATTTTCCTTCTGCCTAATGTACCAAATATTTGTCCTCTGAAATCCTAGGATCTTAATTCTAGCTTGCCTGAGACAACTGACTTTACAGAAAGTCACAGAAAAGATCAGATCTTAAAATAGAATCAGCACACCCTTTACACTACAGTTCTAATCATTGCTCCTCCCTCTTTACTCTATTATTTTTTTTAATTCTTGGATTTAAGGGACAATTATATAAACTAGTTCTAACTGAATTTGCTTTTCTGTGTCTCTGCAGATGATCAGAGATAGTTACATAAACAAAAATAATAAGCAACTCAGACTTTACCAGAATGAATATTTGGTTCTCATAGAAGAATCCTTAATGTGGGTACTATAATGTGAACCAGTGAGCCAGGCAAGCAAAGAATGAAGGATCTAGGAACATCATTCTGGGTCTGCCACAACCTTGCAAATGTACCCAATTTGCCCTTTAAGGGAAGGGAATCAATTGAACTTTTGTCTTGAAGCTCAGGCACTTCCAAATCTGTGTTCTTTTTGGGATGCCTAATTCAAATTGTTGCAGAAACTGATGGAGGCCACCGGGTCACTTTCCAACAGAGCAGGATGTATGTTGAAAGCAGAATTCAAAGCAGATCGTAATGTTAATTCATTACAGAGCTTCAGGATGTAATGCCCTAAAACGTTATCGGGTGTAATGCGTGGGTGATCTTTAGTTTCATTTCTGATAATTATTTATGGAATTAATCATATCCAGAAGAAAATGTTCACAGTAATATGCTGGCACTGGGGTGGGCTATTTAGGCAAGAATTTCCCCCACTTACTCTTTTAGTGCTATTAATTGAACAGTCATCCAGATCTGTCTCAATGGTCATGGCAAGAAAATTAGCTGAAATATCCACAAACCTGTAGGGTTCCCTCAGCCACAGTGTACACAAGGCCACAGCATGAGACCTCTGTTCCATTGCAGAATGCAAGCAGATAGTTCTTTTTGTTGCATTTGATGAGCTTTTGGAAGGAAGTTATAGCCATGTGTGCCACAAAAAAGATGTTAAATTCCAAATTCAAGGCCAAGGTAAAAGTCAACTATGATTCTGGAGACCTTTGCTCAGTAGCTGATTTGCAGTTTCCATTACATGTGTTGCTTACCTCAGTGGATAAAGAAGGACTAGAAAGTGTGTGGGTGACCTCCCAGCATTAAACCTGGGCAAAGTCACAGGCCTTTGTTATTTAGTTTCATCATCTGGAAAATGGTATGAACTTGATTACTGATGGTTTTCAGATATTCTTTGAGACAATTTTAAAGCCACAGACTTTCTTTTTTCTTCATAAAAACTTACTTGGGACCCCTCCCCCCAAACAAAAACAAAAGTCACCAGGAGTATCTCTCCTATAACTGTGACAGAGTGTCTGCCTACTTGGGTTGCTGGGGCCCCCAGGGAGCATATGCATCTCATACTTTCTTAAAACCTGTCTTTGGGAACTTGACAGTGCCTGGAAATCCCAAGCGATCGTACTCATGAGAAGGTTCTGGCTCAGGAGCTTTGGAGGAGGCTGTTGCTCCGCACCCTGAGCCAGGTCCAGGTGTGCTGATGCTTCAGTGTCACACAACACTCCCAGAAAGCCACCCTTAATGATTGTTTAAGCTCTCTGCAAACAGGTGCATCTTCATAAGTAAGTGGAAGAATAAAAATACTGGATCTAGCCTTGTGTTTCCTGCAGGCGTTTGTGGGAACTAAACACATAAACTTTTCCACGTTCACCTGAGTCAGCTTTTTATGTTTGGTTTTGATAGTTTCACTATCCAGAGGAAAGGCACCATTTATAATCGCCATACTTCCAAATGTAAATTATTCCCCACTTTCATTACTTTGTGTTGAATTATTTCTTCAATCCTAAAAAGTAATGAAGTTGCGGTGCTACCAAACATTGACACCTGAGTTGCAGAAAAAAAAAAAATGAGTCTTTTTCTTTTTTAAAAACTGCATTTCTTGGACTTACATAGAAAACAGCAATTCATCTGTTATTTGAAATTCAAATGTATCTAAGTTCCCAGTTTTGGCAACCCTGTCTACAGGGAAACACATTGCACTGCGGTCTGACCAATGAAAACTTCCAATGTAATTAAAATAAACTACTTCTGCTTGGCTGTTTGTGACAGCGTCTCTGCTTCATGAATAATAGGTCACAGCTTCCCTCAAAATAGTATTAGAAGCAATAACTCATGTAGGAATTGAGCCTGGGTATTTCACTCATGCATTTTCTCCTGGTCATATATGGCTGCTTCCTTAAGGGCAAGGTGGGTTCACTTTAGAACTATCCTGTGGAGGATCCTGAAGTAACCCTGGTTGGCATCTGAATAAGATGCAAGTTTTTTCAAAGCACATGCAGAACAACTGTCAACTGGGATGAATAAAAGATAGTATTATTCAAGTGATATTTCAGAGTCTTACTAAATAATCCAAGCAAGACTCAAACTTGTCTTAACCCTGCTTTAGCCCTCAGTCTCCTAGGCTACTAGGATTTAGGTGTGTGCCACCATGCCCAGCTCATGTAATATTTTTTTTAAATTTCCTTAATTAGTCAGATAGCACAGTGAGGGGTGGGAACTGACCACTATCACACTCTTCTCTCAGAGATCCCTGTGTGAATCCCTATCATTCCCAACTCTGAGACAGCCCGCCACATCACACAGTCTGGAATGACACTTTATTACCCTTACTTGGACAAACACATCCATCTCATACTAGTATTTCTTGGAAAAATTTTCCCCACCTATAGATTAGAAATCTCTTCTTGTTCTCCTATGTTGTTTCAGAAGCTTCCTGGTATTTTATCACACTCTCTTGCCACGCCCGGAACACACGGTGGTTGTTTATGTGGTTGTATTTATGTAGTGTATATAAAGTCATCCTCTTCTTTCTAGATAGCCTAGGGAGTAAGTGTCAGATCTTGTTCAACTCTGAAACCACCACAACAATATGACACTGACAACATTTAACATGTGGAGTAGACCCTTTTCATAACAAATGTCTTCTCTCTTACATAACACTATTTTCAGTGATGTCTGCAAAAGGACACACAAAAAAGTGATGGCATTAAAGAAATGCATTAAAAGTTTCTCATGCTTCAGTTATATAAGCATTCCATAAAAAATAAGAAGAATAAAAACTTACCATAAAAAAGAAAATAGAACAAGGGAATACACTTTTTGAATAGAAGAAAATGGAAAGAAGATGGAAGGAAGGAAGGAAAGAAGGAACAAAGGAAGGAAGGAAGGAAGGAAGAAAGGAAGGAAGGAAGGAAGGAAGGAAGGAAGGAAGGAAGGAATAGTGACACCAGAGTGAACTCTACCAGGTTGGAGCATGGTGTGCCTGATACTAACTGGATTGAGGCACTCTAGCCCACTCTTGACTCTCACAGCCATGCTGCTCTCATGCCATGAGTCCGCTGTTCTAACAGACAGATGCGATATCACTTGGGTTGGGGACACCACTGTGTCCGAACAAGGGCAAATGGTTCCAGGCCCTTGGAACTTTCTTTCTCTCTGAATGAATATATGTAGCTGAGTTCTCTGTTGCAGATGAAACGTACAATAAGGAGACCTTAAAATTAACACTCATGTGGAGGGCAGTGTTTTTGTTTTACATTTCTTTTTTTTTTTTTTGGTACCAGAAATGTAACTCAGGACCTTGTGCTTGCTAGGCAAATGCTTTTGCCACTGAAATATATATCCAGCCCTAGGGCAATGTTTACAAAAGGATAAATAACAAAACAATATGAAACTACAGCTGACATGAGTATTATCATTAACTAAACTTCTCTTCACATAAACAGACACTCAAATGGACAAAAGTTTCTGCAGGGAGGAATGTTTTATTATTGATACAATTTAGGATTGAGGGTCACATGGTGATAATCATAAAGCCATCTTGCTTTTGTAAGGTTTATGACAATTTTATGTGATGTACAGACAGTGTACCCTCTAATGAACTGCACTTGGTGCAGACAGCTTTAGTCTACCATGGCCAACAAAGTATTCTGCGTGTGGAGACTTGTGGTAAGTGTGTGACTACACAGCATGTAGTTTATTCTGCAGCATGGCATCCAGATTCACGAGTGACAAGTTATCATCTTGATACCCGTGTGGTTTTGAGTTCAACCCTTTACCAACCACTTTGTTGGGGATGAGTGCACTTAGTCCATAAAATTACTGTTTACATCATTTTCTGGAAAATACCAGTACTAAACTTAAAAGTATATATAGTATTGGAAAATCACATACAAGGCATGATCAAGAATGTTCAAGTGTTAAAAAACACAAAACAAAATTTAATACAGTAAGAGAAACATTACCGGTAACCCCTCAAAATACGCTTTTCCCCTTGAAACACGCTTAGCTCATTGCACCTGCCCCTTTCTGAAGCAGCCCTGGGGATCCTTGATCACTAATGCCTTCAGGGGAGGGCTGCCTCTGTGCACAGAACTGGTCCAAAATGTTCACCTTTGGTGGTCATTTTGACTTTGGGAAGAGGTAGAAGTCTCACGGTGCCCAATTTGGGCCCATGAGGTGGAGGAAGACATGCTAATATTTTTCACCTACCTCTCCTCCGGATGGCATGAGGCAATAGCGTTCATCATATTTTTTAAATTATACCTTGTAAAGGCACCAAACAAGACTTCCAGAACTGCTTCAGAAAGTGGTCAGAACAACAGCATAAGTGTGTTCAAAGTGAAGAAGAATATTTTAGAGAGAGATTAATGGTAATGTATTTTTCATTATAATAAAGTTTTAAAAAATTTAAATAGACTTGATTGCACCTTGTCTGCATATGAAAGTTTAAACAAACTCTATGCTAACCAATTGTATTAGACAATAACATACATAAGATATGAAGCTCAATTTAAGATCAAGTATCTACTGAAAATACTCAATAATTACATGAATTTTGGGAAAAAGACTTTCAATTGGATTTGAATCAACAGAGATGGCTGCATGCAGAAACAAATACAAAGACAAAGGATAGAAGGGCCTCACCAGCAGTGCTGCTTGATGTGACCTGTGGGACTCCTCACTGGTCTTTAGAGGAGGTCAGCCATCGACTTTGTGTGATTTCTATGTTCCCTTCTCTATTTTATCATTCCCAGAAACATGAATGATTTTAAACTTCTCTATCTCAGATTTTGAACATACTCACTTTTCCAAAATATCCACTCCATCTCATGTATGCTGCTCATTCTGTTTCACCTTAGAATAGCCACCTCCAGGGCCTGGCTCCCCTATTCAACTCCCCCTACACCCCTTTACTTAGCTGCCTTTTAGCCTGAAGGCCTCTCCAACCACATTACCATCTCATCTCTCATCTATCTGACAGTCAATTCTGTATAACATTCCTCCTCCTCATCAACTACCCTCATCTCTTGCATTTTCTTATCCTAGATCATCAGCAGTAGAAGTTTGGGCAGGAAACAATCACATGTTCAGGTTCACCCAGGCCCAAAGAACCACACTGTAATTTAAACAGGGAAGCCAGTGCTGAGCTCAGTAATTCCCTTGCTGAATCCTTATCACACACCCCAACTCTATCTATTCATTATCCCTCATGCAATCCCACACTGCCCTCTCATAATCTTATGCTTGTCTACCATTTCCACTGAGAAGATTAAGTCATTAAGAAGATGCTAATCTCCCTAGTCCTCATCAATGCATTTATATCTCCTGTGCTTCTTGCTTATCTGAAATACTCTTTTCTGTTGCCTAGTTAATTGCATTTCCTGCCCAGCAATCCTCCCAATGCTATGCAATTACTGCATTCTTCTTTCTCTCTCCAAACATCTTAAAACACTCCTTTCATTGTTTCATTTCTGTAGGTCCATAACTGAAATCAAAAATGAAATCCTTTATTTAACATTTCTTGTAGCTTCAGTGCTTATCTGTCCTGATTTGTCTATCGAATCCACTGCCTTCATATTATAAAACCATTTTCACTGCCTGAAATCTGGTTCTGGCTTTCCCCTTTAAAACTATGTCCTCTCAGATTCCCAGGGATCTCACTGTCTACTCTGAACTTTTTTGTCCCCTTTTCTATGGTATTTCTAAAATACTTCATGTTGCTCCAATCTCTCCATTCTTCACTTCTTTCTTTTTGGGGCTGTGATAACAAAATAACAGGCGTCAAGTTACTTTTTTACATTTTTGATTTGTAATTTTTATGTAAACTGGTCTCCTTTTTTGGTTTGTAAATACAAAATGTAAATACAAAATACTTAGCATGTCCTAAGGTTTAGTCAGGAGCACTCTAAATCTCTCCTCTCTCCACAGTGGTCATTATTCACCTGAATTTCACCTTCCTATATTTATTCCTATGCATATAGGAAAATATATTTCCTGTGTGTTCTCAGATGGAGCTCTACCTTTATTCATTCCTTTTCTTTAGTTGCTTTTATGAACAAGCCTAGGTATGATGTAGCCACCAGATCAAACTGAAAAATCTTAAAATCAAACTCACTTTCTTTCCTAAACTTTGCCTTCTCATGTTTCTAATATTTTCACTAGAAAATTTAATTCCCCAGTTGCTCAGATTCTGCATGTAGGAGTTATCTTTGATTTCTCTTTGTTCATTGCACATATTCACAGCGACAAATGAGGACATTGTCCCCATTTTTATCATTAGTGGGCTGGAGGATTTTTAGAAATTGCTTAATTTCCTGGAATCTCAGTCGCTTTCTCTGTAAAACAGGGATATAATAATGCTTACATTTACTGGCCTCCCTGGGAGTAGTGAGCATGAAAGACGGATGAAAGCACTTTCAGATACAAAGCTTTATGCAAATGAAAACAATTAAACTCTATCTTCCTCCTTCATAGGGCTTTTGAATGAGTCCTATTCCATTTTTTCCAGCAAAAGCTAAATCCAGCTCTCAGCAGCCACCTCACACGTGCACTGATAGGATCTCCTAACTGTTTTCTGAGTGTTCTCAATTGCCACAAGTGATTATTTTCCACTAAAATTGAGTAATAATTTGCTGTTAGGCAATTTACTCTTAAGAAAAGTATTTTTCGGTGGGTGTGAAAACAAGCCAGTTCACCATTGTACAGAGCCTGGGCTAAAAGACAAAATAATGTGCATGGTCATAAATGATGCCAGTAAAAGTCAGATGTGAGTTAGGGCTGTTCTCTACAACAATAAGACCGGTTGTGTTCCTCAAGAAATTGTTCTCGCAAAGTTACTTGTGCCTGGTGCACCAATGTACTTCCATGGGAAGTCAAAGTGAGCTGGCCACTGAAGCTGTCATCAGCCATCACCTCAGGGGAGGAAAACAGGAAGCTGTTTTCTACCACAGGTGACTGCACGCTTTATTTAATCCACATTCAATCACACAATGAGGAAGCAGTCCAAAAGGACAGCTTGTGCCATCCAATCCCAGAGTGGCAACTTTCATTTAAAGGAAATCAGCGAGATGGCTCAGTGGTCTAAAGCACCTGCTTAGGCAAGCTTAGGCAACCACAGGGACCGTGGTTTGATCCCCACACCACGGGCTGCGCCAGCCCCACCCCAGGGCAGACTGATCTGGCCATAACAAAGAAAATGCTCTAAATTGCCTAAAGTATGAAGCTTCTAGTTAATCAAGAGCAAAACAGACATTCATATATGAACAATATATTGTATGCTCAATTTATATTCATTTAAGTGAAATTAAAATGGCAGCAAACTGCACTCTACTAAGGTTCTACACTGCAAAATGGCTAACCAGAATGCTGGACCTATTTAAATATGTGAAGCTAGATTCATTTATTTGTCAGGTCTGGATACATACTATCTTTTGTCAAATCAGAGACTGAGATAAAATGATAATTATGACTGTGACAGGGAAACAATATAGTATTAGTAGAGCAGAGAAGTAAATCTAAAGAATATGTGATTCAGAGTTATTAATAGCTGCAGTGTTAGAACCAATAGCCAATGTTTTATCAAAGACTCCTTTAGCTTCCATGGAAATTACATTGAGTGGTGCAATCTGCTGTTTCTGTGATAAAGAAGTGTGTCCAACCGTTGTATGGGTGTTACGTAAGCCAGGTTATAGTTCTGAAAGTATCTGTTTGCAACATTTTATTGTTCCTTCCTTTATTTGTTTTGGTACCAGTGATTGAACTTAGGACTTTGCACTTGCCAGGCAGATACTTATGCTGCTGAGCTGTCTCCCCAGCCTTGCAACATTTAAAAAAAATAAGTAAAAAAGCAAGTTATCTGAGATACATCACTTAATATCTACGAGAAGCAACAGGTTTTATTATGGTTCAGTTAATGTGCAATAACTGTGCAATTGAGGCTGATGCTGTGGACTGTAAATTAGTGAGACCACTTGTTCTTTTCTCTTCCACTTAGCATTTGGATAACTCACCAATGATTACTGCAGAGAAAAAGAGTACAGATGGGAATATATGAAGCTCTAAAATGAGTTTTGGTATTTATATCAGTTTTGGTTGAAACTAACAGGGGCTGTTTAAAATAGTGCCTTTAAATTATTCACATCAAGTGAATGAGTAAAGAAAGTTTGGTGTATACGCACAATGACTGAGTGTTGGGTGTTCGAAAAGAAAGAGATACTGATATTTTCAGAAAATAGTGGAAGTGGGGGACATTATACTTTATGAAATAGGCCAGAAACAGAAAGAAAAATTCTCCCTGTTCTCATGTACACATAGAACTTTAAAAAAAAAAAAAAAAGTTGACCACACCTGCAAGCAGGTGCAGGGGCAGAGGGCCCAATCCTCGGGCCTGCTGCACCAGCCCCACCCCTGGGGCACACTGCGAGCAATTGAGACTGGGCATGGTGGCAATCGCCTGTAATCCCAGCTCTTGGGCAGCTGTAAACAGGTGGATCATTATGTATAGGATCTAACAGGATTTCATTACATAGATGGGACTCGTAGTGATTCTCTTGTTTTCAGCCTCCCAAGAGCTGGGATTACAGGTGCGTGCCACCGTGCCCAGTCTCAATTGCCCTCTCATTGGCTCCAGGGGTGGGGCAGGAACAGTAGGCTCAGGGATTGAACTCCCTCACCCTGTGCCTGCTTGCAGGTGCTTTAATTTGCTGTGCTAATTTGGATAGCCCCATGCTATGATTTTAAATGATAGCAACATAGCACAAATGATACATTTGGAGACTGCTTCTCACTAAAATTCAATATTCTTCATCTCTTCTCACGTTAAAAGAAATTGTTTCCATATCTACATGTTCAAAATTCAAGTACAAAATTCAAAACTATGAGTCTGATCTAGTAGTAAGAATCTGAACACCTTGTGGACCCTTCCCTAAAATACACACATACACATACACACACAAAGAGTTGAATGCATATGCTATAGTTTATATCTAGCTGTCCCCCAAAAGTATCATATGGTGATAAGTGGGATTTTTGGAAAGTACTGGACCTCAGGGGCATTATAAGTAACTTGCTGCTAGCAGGTGCGGCTTGGGCAGAAGAGGCGGCTCCCTGTGGTGACCTGGAAGCCCAAATTTGCCTTCTAGTTTTTCTCTGGACAGCTCTCTCCTCTCCTGTCCACAGAGCAGCAGCAGCATCTCCCCCACTAGGCCCCTTAGCTGTGCTGTTTCTTCTAGAGAGCATGCTGACCATGGACAGAAACCTGAGCCACCATAAGCCTTTCCTCCTTTAAATCTTGTCCCAGCAAGAAGTGACAAACAGAATAGAAACCGAGCTGAACAGTAGTTGACAGGACTGAGGGGGAAAGGTGAAGGGAGAGAATTAATTCCAGGAATACCAAGTGGAAGTTACACAGAATGAACGAATCTACACAACTAACATATACCATGAGAACTAAAGTTAATATCGTGTAATAAAATTTGCAAGGAAGAGTGGATTTTAAAGTGTTATCATGTTAAAAAAAAAAAAAGCCACTCAGGACAGTTATGGAATACCCTGGTTGACTATAGTTATCAATTTCTGTGTATACATAAATCAGAAAACCACATTGCACATCTTAGCCATAGCCCATGTGCTAAAGGAGTGCTTGATCCACAGCTTGTGCTGAACAAATACTGGCCCTCGCACACATGCATATGATGGCTTGCTTCAAATATCCTCACCCCGCTCTCTTCCCCACCTTTAAAGAAACCATCCTTTTCGGAATCCATTGCCTCAGTTACACTAATTTTTGTTCCACTTCCTGTATTTTCTCCTAGTGTGGGCACTGTCATTAAAGTTGATCCTGCCAGTTCGTTTCAGGGAACTCTTTGAGTGATGCTTCTTTGGCCTCTCAGGGCATGCTACGCAGGACCCTGGCACCCACGGACAACTGCATTGGCCCCCCTTCCTCCTTCTGCTGCTGTCCCCACCATGGTTGGCCATGTTTCCTCATCAACATCCATGGCCTGTTCTGTGGGTCTCTTCTTTTCACACTGCCAGACACCTTATGGCTTGCCTTTGCTTCCTCCCACACATACAGCAATGACGTTCTGGCTTTGGGCCTGGAAGTAGATTATTACCTGCTGTATTTAAGGGTAATGCTATATTTTAGCTTCAGTTTTCAGTTAGTTCTGTCTAAGCCTGTTGCCTGTTTTTATGTGGATATTCTCTCTAAGGCTGCTTGGCAGAATATGGAATGAAGTGGCAGAATTGCTGATGAGAGGTCACAACCTACATGTTAGAATCATCTCAGTCATCCATCCCACTCTAGTCAAAGGCTCTGAGAGCAGTCAATCTTAGGAAAATGTAAGAAAATGATAAAAGCTGAAATGGAAAGAAGAGCACAAAGTGTCTTATTTGTATGTTGAAAAATGCCAGTGTAGTCCTCCTGACTCTGAAGAAAGGGCATACAGTACATTCCTTAGAAAAAATAAATTAAATGTGGACATTATAGGAAATAGCATAGAATAACACGCTGCATGTCTGGTTCTGTTACTTTCTCCCATTTCAAGCAAATCTATTAGAAAATATTTGTTTAAGGCACTTGATGGTGCTTATTATTTTAGGGATAAGTTCCTTGGTTTTTATGC
>PVKN010038234.1:0-11098 GCA_004027915.1 Capromys pilorides
AGGATTACTCAGTGAAACTTATTGTTTTGATATGCTCAGTGAGATAGATCGATAATAAAATTCTAAAAGAGGAAAAATATAATTTGCTTTTTGATATTATGTGTCCTTTGTTTCTTCAACCATTAACATCTGTGAGCGGCTGTCAGTAATTTCTTTAATGAGATTATTGTGTTTTTCTTTTAGAAACGTAACTGTCAAGCATTTTACATTTGTTCTTGCTAATAATTCCCCAGGCTTTTATTAAAGAGATTTACAGATTTCTTAAATCCACAGTCCTGCATCACTCTGATACCGACTTCTAATAAAATAATAAATTAGATTTTATTCTTTGCCTTATCCTTACAAATGAGCAAATAAAAAAGTGTTTACTGAATAAGCTGTCTGAAGCCAAAATAAATCTTATGCCTTTTTTTTTCAAGCGTTTTGATAGCTATAAATGAGCACCTACTTGACATTAAATAAGATGCCCATTATAACATAATATTTTATAAAAGTGAAAATTACATAATTAGAAAAGAAGCACTGTGGTCCAGGGTCTTTTGCATTAAAATGTTCGAAGGATAGCAAATTAATCAAATATTTTCTCAACAAACCACTTTTTTCCTTTTGGTAAGTTTGCCTAAGAAAACATGCTAAATTGCAAAATGTTCTTTTCCAATTTCAACTCACTTGAGCAGATCCGTTTAGCTAAGTAGTTTAAGACATATGATTTAGAAATATTTTCAAACATCTTCCCCATAACTACAAAATAATCAGATGTTCATCATTTAAAATGAAATGCTAAACTGCTTGGAAATATTCTCTAAAACCGGCAAAAATCACAAGGCGGATGATTGGGCTCTCGTGTCCTCCTCTCTACCTGCGTTCTTCCCTCTTTCTCTCCATAATGCCATGTTGTAGTACATCCTTCTTAGCCTCCAATCAACATTTCAAGCACTGGGATCATGTTTGATATTGTCAGATGGCCTGGAAAATTAAAAACCCAATTAAAGGCTCAGCACGCGGGTCAGCTCTTCTGCATATCAAAAGGCCTCCTCTGGCTATTCTGCTCAAATTGTATCTGTTAACAGCTCACTTTGCAGAAAGTGAAATAGCAGAGCGTTTATGAGTAATAAGTACTTTCCAGCTGATACATTTCAAACATAAACCACTTTCATGGCCCCGGCAAAAAGTACAAGTCATAATCAAATTGTCAATTTTTTCCTGTGAGATGCATGGATCTATTGTAACTGTGATTGTTAAAGAAGGAAATGCATTTTATTCACATGTTGGGGGAAAAAAAGATGCACATTTTCCCTACAATTAAAGATTTTTTGTCACTTTTTTACTGCCTTTCCTTTACATTTCTAAATAGTTACTATAATTGATTTTCGGGTTGCATTCATTTTTTTTTTTTTTTTGGTGGGAGAATCGTTTATAGTTTTTATGTAGTGGAAGAAATGGTTGGAGTGAATAGCATTTTTGTTTAGCTGGGGTATTAATGCTCACCCAAATGTTTATAATGTGAATGTGCAAAGCACTAAAAGCTTTCGAGCTAAATGCAAATTAGTCGAGCACTCAAATGACATTTTTAGAAGGAGTTTTCATCTGTCAATGTGGCATAATATTAAGTCAAACTAAAGTCACTACTTTAGCTACTGGCCATTTGAAAAAAATTTCATAAGATACTGGGGTTGACAGAAAAGAAAACAAACTACATAAATATTTTTCAACATATTATATTAACCAAGCAGCTGCTACTGGATTGTACAAGAAGTTAGCATATAATGTCTCCCCTTAGAGTATATTGTGAGTGTACGCAGTGTCAAAAATCTAAATCCCTGGGTTTTGCATAATGCATTAAGGTCCACATCTAGACAAGAAAGATTTTTCAAAGAAATGTCATGTGATGAAAAACACATACTTCCTTTGTTTAAAAAAATAATAGAAATAATATTCCAAAAAATGTGAATTAGGAAAATGCATAGGCATTGCAAAATGTATTTATGGACTTCCTATTATGTCTCTTGAAATAAACACCACAGTTTCTAAGTGTTTCCTGTGTCTACTGGTTAATTATGTATAGGGAGTACTTAATCTCTATATTGTTCTCAAAACAAGAACCTACTAGGACCTAAACCAATTGTCCAGAATTCTTGAGAATCTCCGACTCACTAATGTAAAGGCAATTGACAGCAGTGAGTGAAGCCACAACTGCAATAAGGCACAACTGAGATGCCTGCACCTCTCCTAGGTGTTGCGAATCCAAACTCACCTGCTGTTTGAGGTACTGTTTGGGGTGGCATGGAAAGTTGTCACTAATGGATCACGAGCCCACACCCTGGTATTTTTGTAATCTGTACTTGATGGGCTTGTTGCAGTCATGTATGTTGACATTCTCCTCTATGCTCATATACCTGTGATGCTTTAATTTCCCTTCTCACCATAAGTAATATTTTTATTGTGCTTTTCACAGGTTTCCATCACAAGTGTTAGAAAGCAGTGCACCCTTTTATGCATAAAAGGGAAAAATGAAAGGCAGAAGCAAATCTTCAATTATTATTTCCAACCTTCTTTATTGACTTGATTTATTAAAAATGAGGTGGCTTTCCATCTCATCTTCAATAAATTTTTAAAGATTTTTTGCCCCTGAGCTTGGGACAGTAGTCTCAAAACACAGCAGCTGATCCCACCATGGCGCCTTTTGGTCCATAATAAAAGCGGCGACAGATCCTTAACTACAGAGGCACGAGTGGGTGCCCTATTAATGACTCAGGGGCCTCACTACACCTTATTCATATTAAAGGGCAACATATTGCATATTAATAGATAATTTAAAATAATTACAGGCTTTAATCTTTTCTAAAGAACAGTTTCTTGTCTCTTGAAAGTTTTGTACTTCTTATATAGAAAAGAAAGCAAGTGCTTTTCCAGAGAAACAATGTATAATAATATGTCAGTAAAGATTGAGCAATTTTGAGTAGTGATGGGTGAAAAGGACATTATGTTCTTTTTTCTTGTCATGGTCGGTATTTTTCTGTCAGTCGGCAAAGGCTGCACTCAGCAAGAAGAAGCTAAAGACCTGCATTGAGAGACGTGAGGGTGACAGCTATCCTGACAGGTCAGAAGATGACTGCAGAATTAGCCTTACTTTAATTCGCACTAAAATTCACAGCTCCTGACGAGGAAATGGGAAAAAGAAATTTCCTTACACATTTTCTTTTCATTTCATGTGCAGATTATACATATTCTGCTTCCATTAACAAGAAGGAGATTGTACTTTATGCAGCTCTATATTTAAGGGCAAAAGACCAAGAAGATGACAAGAGTGACCTCTCTCTTGTCTTATGATCACTGCCAGTTTGACATGACACTAATTAGACTGCCTTAATCTAAACCCAGTTAGTTCTGCATGCTTGCAGCAAAACCATTGTAAACCCAAATGTAAATTGCCTTAGGCCTTTGTCTTCTTAAATCTGGCATCTCTCCTCCACCCACACACCCCATCTTTACATACCCACATGTATACATGTGAAAACCCAGAACTTTAATAATCCTACCCTATTAATCTTAAAAAATAAGCCCACGGATGTCCTCCTAATATTCTTCTTCTGTAAATGTCACTGATTCCCATTAATGCTGTCTGGTATGACTTGGTAGACATGGTTGGAAGTTTCCTTTCATTGTAAAAGCTTTGAAGGGAATATACATCTGAAAGGCTGAAGGAGATTTTTTTTAAGTACATGATGACGCCAGAGCTGTGAAATACATTCAAGTGTGAATTGCATACATTTCTTGTCTTAAAAGAATAAAAGGAAAATAAAAGTAAAGAAGGAAAAGAATACAGAGAAAGAGGAAGAGGAGGAGGAGAAAAAGTAATGAAAGCAGAAGACATTCTTTTGACCAACTGATTGAAAAATCAATAAATTCTCCAGGAGTTAATACAACTCTGGGCGGGATCCGGACCAATTAGGAAGTCAACATTCTCTTAAAATGGGAAGGAAGTTCTGCATGAAGGAAATATAAAGAACAAGAAAAGTCAAGCAAGCTAAGGCAGGACTCCTCCATTTATGTGCTCACACACAAACTCCTCCATGAGTAGAGACAAATCATTGCCTCTTACAGGGAGGGCTGCCTGGACAGTTCAGGCCAACAGAATGAGTGGCGCTGGGTGTCCTCCCCATAGAGAAAGCTGACTGCTTGTTTCTCATTCTCCACTGCCTACCTGGTTCTCACCAAGTCGAGGTTAGTTTTTCCTGATGAGCAAATCTAAAAGGATGCAATGTCTGTATTATTAAGACTTACTCGCTTTTTTCAAAAAAAGGCCACAGTACATGTTAATAAGTGGCAACTCGAATTGCTTCTGAACTGTGTAAAATTTAAGTGTGTTCTGGAAGATACAGCTAGGAAACGGGCAGCTTCTTCTTAGTACCTCAGGTTCATTGTGTGAGGTGACACTCACTGACATCCTCTCTCCATTAGGCAACAGAGTCAAAAATGCCATCTGCAGTGTCAGCCGCTCCTGTGGTTTGAACATATTGCTAAGCCTATTCTCATATTCTCTCTGTGACAATCTCATAGTGACTTAATAACGTCTACCATGTAGTAAACACCTTTTTATACTGGAATTGGAGATAGGATTTATTGAACAGTATCTCATTTTATTCTGAACACAATCTGGAAGTAAATGTATTGTTTTCCCATGTTATGGAGGAGGAAATGAAGGATCAAACTGCCTAAATAACTTGTCTAAGATCAGACATTTAGTATGGTCAGTGGGAGAACAACCCCTCATGGTCGGTCTCCAAAGATACTTTCTAGAGAGCAGTGAAATGTATAAAAGAGACCGACAACAAGGAGTGAAGAGATACTGTATCTCTCCGCAGAGAATGTCACCATCTAAAGACCAAATAGAATAGGTCCACTGTTTAACACCCCTACAGCCTGTGGCCCGGCAAGATGCTCATTTCTCTCTTCTTTCAGAATCTTGCACACAGCTACTTTCCACCTTCAGAGTTACAACTCATAATACAACAAGGTGGAGTGATTCGGATTGCATTTGTCCTTCACCCAGCATTTCTAGGTGAATGCTATGGCCAGGGAGAGACCATCTGCAAAGATCATCCCACATGGTCCCCTTAGGGCAGGAACTGAGTGAACCTTTTATATTTGTTCTCGTTCTGCTGTTAACAAACTCTTCCAAGGAAATCTTCCTCTCTCTTGCTTTGTATACAGATTTTCTGGGCTGAATAATGGAAAAGTCATTCCTAATGAATAGTAAAAGCCTATAATTTAGTCAAAGACAATGTTGTCCACACTTTTTTTTCTGAGTAATTTCAGTTGTGTGTTGTGTGTGTGCATTTTTAAATCAGGGATAAGTGGTAGATAATGTTCCCCTGAATGGGGCCCTTAGGCTTTCTCATCTGAGGCTTGTTTAGCTTGCCAAGTTTAAATATTTTCCGAATTGATCCCAGAACTGAGAAGGCTTCATCACAGCACAGCATTAAAAATGATGGATGTGATACATATTTAATACAATAAAATGGCCATTTATATGCCCATACTAGACACAAGGGAAATCCTCACAGGAAAAATTTCTAAAATCAAAAGGGGCCTATTCTCTAATCGATGCGAGGGGATTTACGTGGATAACTCCCATTAATGCTAATGGGTGTTATGAGCATATATCCTCCATGCACCACTGGAAATATACACTCCCTGCCACTCCAGAGGAAGCGGTTGTGCTGATGAGAGTCCATGACAGTATTCCGAGGAAGGACAATTTGAGAAAGCAGGAAAATAGCAAGAAAACTAAAGAGTAGTTTACTTCAGAAAAATCCTCCCTTCCCTTCCCTGGGGGCTAACTTCAAGGAGTCCATAACTAAGTGGTCTTTCTAGCCATGACCATGGTACAACGTGGTACCAACAGTCAGATTTCTAAGTTGTATTTGATGACGTTGTTATTCTTAATGTATTCTTAATGCCTGAATAGTTTCTCTGATAGATTTAGAAAAGTGAGGGATAACAGAATTAATTATAACAAAATCTGAATTATGCAATAGGTACATTTATTTTCTCACACTTGAAAGAAAGAAAAAACTGTACGTGAGGACTGGCCAAAATCCAGTGTATTTTGATTAAAACATTAATTACTATAAAAATAGTAATATTACTTTAAGGTCCCTCAAGATATAACTTTCCTTGAGCCAAATTTATCTCATTCTTGCCACTTTCTGAAGCGGTTCTGGAAGTTGTCTTTTGTGAGTGGCTCTATGAGATGTAATTGAAAATATGGTGAACGCTGTTGCCAGGTGCCATCCAACAGAAAGCGAGGTTTTTAAAGAGAAGGTTCATATCCATGTTACTAACCAGATTTTTGGCACTGTGCAAATTTGTGTTCTTCTCCAACATGTTGAAGTAGACAAGACTGGTAAACATTTTGAACTGATTCAGGATATCAAAGCAGCTACCACTACACAGCTAAAGTCATTCACAAAGCAGGACTATCAGTTGCCTCCAAAAGGGGCAAAAACAGTGGGATAACTGTTCAAAATAAAGGGAGGGGGATATTTTGCAAGGAATTAATGGCCAGGTATCTTTTACTATAATACATTTTTATGCGTTTAAACCACCACCCTACTGTTCGATCCTTACCCCAATCTCTAGCAAAAAGAACAGTTCCTTTGGCATGCTGAACTAAGATGAAGTTAAGGCCTTTATCTTTGAGGCTAGTTGACTACTGGCTTTTGTTATACATGATATGACTGATTTGGGGGATGAAGTCTTCTTGACTGAGTTGACTTTACCCAAAGTGGACAAGTTAGAGGGTTTACCCAGCAGTTGTAACTACATTGCCATTTGATAAGTGTATTTTGTAGCCACCAAAAGTGATCTGTTATCAAGAAATATGGCACTTTAAATTAACACTTGAGTGTAGAGGGACACACCTTTATTCAAGTGTAATACTTGAAACTTAAGAGTAGCTATCTTTTCCTAATACAGGCGGTGGTGAGAAACTGAAGCACCAAGGAAAGAGATCAGAAACCACTCAGAAAAAGAGGAACAGCTAATTATCTGACTCTCCACTCAGAATGTTACCTTCCCTTCTGAATACTCCTGTTTATTTTCCCTTGTGGTTCTCCAGGCGCGCTAATGACAAATTATGTTGTACTATAATTATTGACGTGTGCTTATCTCAGACTCCCTAAACCACAAACTTGTGCTTGGATCCATTTCTGATTAACCACCACATTGTCACATTCACTGTAGGTTCTCAATGAACACTGAAAGGACAAAGGAACAGATGTCTAAAATCCACCTTGTGGCCCATGGCACCTCTCTCTGTCTCATGCTCAGTGCTTTCCCAATGCTCCTTTCCTATGGCATGCTTCCCTGAATACCTGTAAACTTCCTGGAGGAAAAAGACCAGAACGTGCTAGGAAGTGTGAGAGTCTGGTTTTTAGAGAGATGACAGCAGGAATGTATAGTCAAGGCACCTCCAAAGACTCCCCCTTCTCCCCTTGTATAGGCCTCAGGTCCCTGTACAGCCTTACAAGGCTGCCGTTTTTCACAGTACCTCAGTATTCGAGTGCTGCCCAGCAGAATCTGATCCTCTTATAGCATTTGAATATTACATGTACTGTTTAAGAATACTTTTGACTAGTACACCACTGTTGGTATTTGAGGTGGAGTATTAGGTTCCCACCTAATACTAATTGAAAGAGACCGGTGATGCCATCTTTCCCTGTTTTATCCTTCTATAAAGAAGTCCTAGGTGAGTTATCAGAAAAAATAATACCTGGACTCCTATGTCTAATGTAACGCAATTGTCTGTGAAGTACTTGACACCCAGAAATTTATGGAAGTATGTAAGTCTAAGGGACATAAATCAAGACAACTGTGTCACAGGATAGGTCATGTGAAGGTAGAAATTCAACTATCCATTGTATGAGGTCTGGAATTGTGCTGAAAACTTATGTATCACCCTAATGGTCATCAGGATGCCTGACATGCTGAGTTAATTCCATAAATAAAAATGAACCAGCCACACAGCAGGTGCCAAGTAGGCAAAATAACCAATTAATCCACACACTTGCTTTTTATCCCTTCTTATAGCATCACATAGTCACATGCACGTTTACTTATATACTTTTCAAAATAAGAAAAAAATCCATAAGGCATTGAGCAGTGCTCTTTTAGCTTATTTACACTTTTTACTTCACAACTGAACAATCTTAAAGAACATCAGGTAATTATACTACTAACCAGAATGCAAAATTTCATAAAAAGCACTTTTCTCTTGTAACTGCTTTTTTGTCTGCAAAAGTCTTCCTCTGATTGTCTCAGTCCCTACCAGTGGCTGTAAATTTGGCCTTCTAAACAATTCAATGGCATGCAGGAGAGACATAGAGTTAAAATGAAAATTAAGCACTTCATTGACAAGAAGAATTAATATCCCAACAAAAAATAAAATCCATATGCACTTTCTTGCTGAGGAAAAATAATGTGCAGACAACACAGACTATTGATTGGAACCAATAAAAGTTAAAGCAAGATATTTATTGGTCTTACAGTATTTAAATGCTCTAAATTCCACTTAGTACCACTAGCTGCTAGCGCTGCAGAATTCTAGAATTGCACCCTGCAGTTTGTACTAATTGGTGGGAACTGTAGGCCCGATGTCAAAGACAACTATAATTGTCTGATGAAAATAACTTGCTTTTGACACCAGTATATGTTGCACCCTGTATATCACATTCTCCTTGCCTAAGAAGGTGTTGTTTTATATGGCCAAGGTAATTATAATTGGCTTTAATGTATCTGAAATAACTATGTATAAAAGAGTGTTGTAAGAAAGGAGAGGCTTACAATGACCTGGTAGCACTTATGACAAAATGGTTACTTCGAGAATTTAAAAATAAAACCAAACTAAAAGCACAGGCTTGCATTATGCAGATTTTAGAATGTTAGGAAGCAGTGATTCAGACCTATCCTATTTGACCATAATGCCTCTTGTCATGTGAAGGTAAGATATAGGGGACATTTACATTTCTTAAATCAACTGAGCCTGCACCTCAGGACCTGTGTTGTTTTATTCTTACATCAATAAGCTTCTTTTTAAACATGGTATTCATGTCTGTCTCTCTTGACAGCAAACAAAATTTAATAAATAAAACCTCATTTGATAAATACATTAGATCTAAGGAGCAGCCTTGATGAAGTGTGGACATCTGCAAGAATGATTTGTGAAGCAAATTTAATAAGACTATAATATTCTCCCAGTTGCAAATACATTATCAAGACTGTGCAAAAATATAATGACCCCAAAGAGCATTTGTGCGGAGTTTCACACTGCTTAAATTACTGCACAATTTGGACCCATTGCCTCTGTAGATCAGCATCTGACGGTAGCAACATCTTGGCTTGTCACTAAGCTTCAAATCAACAGCAGCCACTGATACAAAGGAATCTTCACATTTCACAAGCATCCAATCTGGTGGCACATTTTTTATAGTCTACCATCTTTTCTCTCATCCGCCACTAAATCTTTAGCCAAGGTTTGAGCTTCCTGACCCCACTGGCCAAACTCACTCCATCACTTGAGAATCTTGTCTCTTCCACATAGCCATAGATGAATTTGAAGAGAAGTGATGCTCCCTCCTCCATTTTCTGGACTTTGATTTTGCAACACTCTTTATACTGCATATCACACAGTGGCATGTCACATGCCCTCTTTTCCCATGTAGCATTGTGAAGTTAACTGCTGTTTTGGGTTAAATTACGCTGACCAATATGCTTAACGTCATATGCATTATTTTGATGAATCCGCACATTAATTCTGTGCTACTATTGTAGCTATTTTATGGATGAGAAAACTGAGTTTAGAGAACAGTACCTGTGGTTTTAGCTACTTAGTAATTCCACCGATTCTCCATAAAACTTAAGAGTTTATGTTGTGGTCATCAAACTCAGTATGGTAACCCAACAAGAGTCAATTACTGCTTGATTTTAGTGCATAATGACATAATGATGACAGTGCATGATAATAGTGCACGACGATAAGTGCATAATTTTAATAGCATCAAATTTTCATAATGTTTACTCATCTTTAGAATACTACAATAATTACACTGGGAAGAACCCTGTCAATACCTTGATGAAAGCATAGTAAATCTGCAACCAAGATGCTATTATAAGTCTTAAAATAACAAGGTAAGAGTTTACAAATAAGATATATCAACAGCTTTTTAGAAACTACAAACTGGTCAGTCTTTTCTTGTCAGTTATGTATATTGTCTAAAATTTCCCATTTTTATTGTGTGTGTATATGTAGGACCCACAATGCATTCATACAGTTTTCACTGAGTAGATTGTATGTTTCTCTATATTTGAAAAAAATAATATGAAGGTGGTTTACTGACACTGTCCTATTGCTTTTAGCATGATCAATTCATCTTTCTTTTTTATTAATCACTATTTATTTGGCACAGGGTCTCACTACACAGTGAAGACTCATAGCATTCCTCCTGTCTCAGCCTCCCTAGTGCTGAGATTACAGGTGCATGCCTCTACATCCAGTTTCAGTGACCAGCCCAGAGCGCCTGGGCTTCCAGGTCCAGTGTAGCATGCTGTACCAGGGATTGAACCTGGATCCTTGTGCTGACCATCATTTTTCTTGATGCTGCATTCTTTCAATAAAAATTAATTTTTAACAATAAGTTAAAAGAGGACCAAAGGATGGAGGGAGGGAGAAGAGAAGAGGAAGGAAAGAACATGAAAAGACATGTTCTTTGCGCATGCACTAACTGCCCACAATGAATATAATCATTATGTACTGTAAGTGTGTGATAATAAAACATCTTTAACAGAAAATTAGAATAACTTCTGTTATTCTGTCTTAATACAGCACAGGGCAGCGAGCCTGTGTGGTAAAAGCATCCAGTTGTTTTATTAAAGAAGTTGAGTTTTATTACACAAAACACATTTGACTTATATGCAGCATCTGTATTATCAACAGATTTCTCTGCATCTGTTCCAGGTTATACCTGGAAATTTCATGTGCCCACTGCAGAGGCTCACAGGAGGTGATTAGCTACTTAGTGGTGAATTAGCCTCCTGG
>PVKN010038235.1:0-11106 GCA_004027915.1 Capromys pilorides
GCTATCTCCATGGGACAGCCTTCCTTCCTGCCAGCCCTCTGGTTCAGTCAGTAAGTTGTGGGCAAGGTTCAGGTGGCAGCTATTGTGACCCACCTGTGTGTTCTTCCTCCTAGGCATTCCTCCTATGGAAGGCTCCTGGATGACCATGACTACGGGTCCTGGGGAAACTACAACAACCCTCTGTACGATGACTCCTAACAGAGGAAAGTGGCCCAGTATGAGGAAGAACTGCTCTTTATTTATAAGTGCTTACCCAGTAGAATTAATATCAAGTACCTGATGTGCACTGAATGACAATCTTGAGCCCAGTTTTCTTGGTATGGTTGTTACCATGTTCCTCTCTCTCCTCTGGCTGCCACAAAATCCCCTTTTGGTAGAAAGAGCCCTGATTTCCAGGTGAGATGGTACAGGTTGGCACTGGGGGTGAAACCTCCTTGGTAGCAGGTCCAGCACCTGTCCCATTCCCACTGTGACAAGAAGTGGAGAGAAGACTAGTTGGGGATTAATTTAGGAAAACTTTTTGGTTATTTCTTAAACTTTTATACATGAAATTACATTAGAGTCCGCAAAGAGCATGGACATAAGTCCTAGGAAACTCTGCCCCTGCAGCGGAGAGATTGGACAGGCGAGCCGGCTGATTCAGATTCCTTTGTAATATATTTATGAGGCTGTAACTGGCTGGAGCCCACTGGGCCCTAACACCCACAGCTGCTTCTTAGATGCCTAATTAATGACATGGACATGGGCTTCGAGGGGCAGCAGGCCAGGGCAGAGCTGCAGGTGGCCATCAGATGTCCCCCTGCCTCTACCTGTTCTCCCTGCTGGGCCTCTCAGATTCACATGGGATCCCAGCCCCCAAGCTTCCCTCAAGGGGATGCCCTTTGTGACCAGAAAGAGGGAGAGATGTGCAGGGGAAAAGGCGAGGCACGAGTGAGTCCCTCCTGGGCAGTGAATCAGCTGCTTGGAGGAGCCCAAACAACTTGCTTTACATCCACAGAACAACTGATGCATCACCTTACTGTGCACCAGGAAGTGATTGTGAGATGTTTTAAAAAATAAAAAGAGAGTCCCTAGTTAATTCACATTTCCACAGGAAACAGCACCATGCACAGTCCATTTATTCTCCCACACTCTTACCTTACCAGTTTTCCCATTTGATAAGGAAACACCATGGGGATCTGTCACTAAAATCTTGCACAACAAACTGAGAAATCACTGTGCCTTTGAGAGCATCCATTTATTTTAGTCATTCTCAACCAAGAGGTGATTTTTGCCATCCCACCTTGGAGATGTACCTGGTGGGATTTTTGATGGTCATGAGTTGAGGTGCCAGTGTGGACAGAGGCCTGGACTCTGCTACACATCCTACTGCACCTGCAACAATGTCTGGTACCACAGCCCCACCAACAGCCTCCACAGTACTGAGACTGAGAACTCTTATTCACTGCTGAACCCATGACAGACAGAGTAAGACACTCTCGGCTCAGTCATCTCTTTTATTTTTATCAAAGTGAAGCAATGTGTCAAGATTCAGTCTTAGTTTGCTGGCAGCAGGGTTGTTTCCTGTCATGCATGGAGGCCCCTTCAGGTCTCTGTGTTTTTGAAGGACTTTATTTCAAGACTCTACCTGTATCCAGCTCTGTACTGGTAGCTATCATCTCACATCCAGATTGCACAGAGTAGAAAGCACATTTGAAAATGTACCATGTCCCACAATGTCACAAAAAACACGGAACTCAGTTTAGACATCTCAGTGTGGCCCATCCCATGGCTGTTTTGGAAATGACCCTAGAGTCAGAAACCAGGAGTAGCACCTCCCCCCATAACCTATGTCATACCCTAACAATGATTTTTCCTAAGCCCCTTGGGTCCAAGCGGAGTTTTCCAGAGGTGCCCACAGCCAGAGAGAGCAAGGAAAAAAAATCTGGAACCAATTCGGGTGTCTCTGAACTCAGCTCATCATGGAGCACCCCCAATCCATGGCTGAGCATGCCCAGGTGCACCCTAGTTATGGTAGGCTTGGAGAATTGCCCCACCCCTGTCCCACACTCCACAGAGCTTTCCACCTACCAAAGGACAAGTCAATAAGAAGAGCCTTCCATGAGGTTTTGTCCTCCTCCCTCAGCCCAAAACATCTGGACATGATGTCCAGCGAATGTCTTTGGGAAAGGATGTATCAGGATGCTGCCTTTGTCCTGTGCCCCTGGGACCAGGAAAGGTCTCTCCCAGGACCCCTTGTTTATTAAGAACCCTAGTATGGCAAATACCTTTCCTTACCAAGGTTGCCATGGGGACAGCAATTAGAGTTTGTCACTCTAATTCACTTCTGAGGCTAGTGGCGAAGAGCAGGGTCTGGCCCTCAGTGGGGCACTCGGTAAGAAGAGAGCCTCTTATGAAAATTCAGATGCACTTGTGATGTTGCCTGGTATTAAATAAATATGGTGAGGCCTTATTTTGCCAAATATATTTTTTTCACCTTTGGAATTGGCCAATGATTTTAACAAATGTATTTTGCAAATGTTACTCAAAACATACACATGTGTGCATGTGTACCCCTGAAATAGATGCCAATAGCTGATATCCTTCCCACCAAGGAGAGCATGTCCCATCCACCTGAGGGAAGCTACAATGCTTCTGACAGCCACACTCACCTGGGCAGGGTGTTGGCATGGGAGGGACATGACACACATGAGCACAGAGCAGGAGTCAGCTGCATTTTCTTTTCCAGGGCCCTGCAGAGGTCTCCTGCCCAGCCCTGCCCACCTGTGTCTGAGGAGAGCAGTGCTGTCACACTGACCATGCCCCCTCCTACCTAGCAGAGGGGTCATGAGAATTCATAAAATCATGACTATGGTGTTTCCAGTTTCTGGAGAAATATATTTACGGACACTTGAAGTATTGCAATGGTATATAAATGATCTCAGTTTCTTGTTTGCTGTGATACTTGGATGTTGTCTTTACTTATTCTATAAAACTCCAATTGTGTCCTAGCTACATCAGACAGCTTTACTTCCCAGTGAAGTGGACCGGGGGTGGAGTTCACTGTGCCTGGGGTCCCCGAGGATCGTGTCCATCTCCTGATGAAAAGACAGGTGATGAGTTGGGACACAAGAGGCCAGGATAACCCAAGTGGAGAGCACTGGCCTTCACCACCTTGAGGTCCCGGGATTCCTTGTGTAGTTGATTGTGGTCTGATGTCACTGGTTTGCCCACCATCTTGCTTGCAAGGATGCATGGTTCCATCCCTTGCATCTGAGAAATGAATTTTGCAATCAGACCAGATGCTAATTTGCACGTTCATTCACCTTCTTTGCCTTTAACCTTTTGTAGGGCAAATGAATGTACCATTTCAGCTTGGGTCTAAGAGGTACTAGGCCATACTGGTGATAGTGCTAAGCAAGAGTTTCTTGTCAGGTTTCTTTCTTAGGGGGAAGTTAGCTGGCATCATGGAAAGAGGAGAAAAGATAGGCAACTTCTCTGATATGTGATGTCATTGTGTCTATTATTGTTTTAAGACATGTTGCATACCAGCGATAATTATACCAATTAAAGTTGTTAAAGGCTGCGTGTCTGCTTGTGGTGATTCTCATGTTGGTGCCTTTTGTTATTCAAGCCATTCACTTGGTAAACCACTAGAGTTAAGTAGCTTGGACTTGTTCTTAAAGAAAATTTATACCACATCAATAAATAATATTTTTCTGTAGGGCAGAAAGGTCTCTCTGATCTCAAAACCGAATTAAAGAATGCTAGCCCTGAAGAAACTTTCCCAGCATGACTTAACCCTTAAATATTCTGTGTGCCTTATAAAGTGCATGTAGGAACAAACACAGATTTAATGAGTTAAGTCTACAATTGAGGCTGAGTAAGGTTCATTGGCATTAGCAGTACCTGTAATACTTGCTCTATTCCCCTTAAAAAAATTAAATTCAGTGTCTTGTCTTTATCTTTATCATCTTTATCTTTATCTTTAGCTTATCTAGAAGACAGTTTCATGCATTCCAAACAGAATTTCAAGCCCCACAAGCTAACAACATACTATGCCTGTTTGGCAGAAAACAGCAATGGAAAATCCCATCATTTTGCTCAATGGGAGGAACGGGCCACCTGTAAGCTAGACATTGTTGATCTGGGAATGGATGTGCACTTAGGTCAGATTTAGAGAGTTAATTCTCTGGTCTCCAGTGACTGAGAAAGATAAGATAGAAAATGAGGATAAAAGGCCCAGTGAGATAGCTGAGCAGACTAAGCGCCTGCTTAGGCAAGCTCAGGGACCAGGGTTCCATCCCCAGTACCACACGCCCTGCCAGTCCGGCCCTCGGGCACTGAGTGGGCAATCAAGTCATGATGCTGCACATCTGTAATCCCAGTGCTACGGAGGCTGAAAACAGGAGGATCACTGCAAGTTTGAGCTGTGTGGTGAGACTCTGTACCAACTTAAAATTAGAAAGAAAGAAGAAGAAAGAAAGAAAGAAAGAAAGAAAGAAAGAAAGAAAGAAAGAAAGAAAGAAAGAAAGAGAATAAAGAGCAAAAATGGAGCCTTTCTGAGGACTGCCTGGAGTTGGAAACTGAGTATCTCCCTAGGGCTCATGTATGAAGATGATAGAATCCTTAGATCACTAGGTCATTGCCTTGAAGGACATACTGGAACTGGACCTCTTCCCTTGCCCTCTCTCTGCTCTGGGCTACCCTGAGGTGAGTTGCTGCCTCTGCGAACCACTGTGTTCCACAGGCCCAAGAGCAAGGATTACTAGCCTTGGACCGAACCCTCTGAAACTGTGAGTCAGAGAAACCTTTTCTTAAGAGTTGTCTTGAGCATTTTGTTGCAGCAACAAAAAGCTGACATATTTTGTTATTTCTTGAGGAATTTTCCTTAATGAAATTGGCCAGGAAGCGTTTTAAATGTTCAAAGGAAGAAAAAGCTTCGTAAGAATGTGTAGTGTGGTGGCAAACACCTATGATTTTCGAACTCTGGGAGGTTGAGGCAGCAGGATCACAAGTGAAAGCTCAGCTTGAACAGTTTAGTGACTTAGCAAGTCCCTGTCTAAGATAGCAAATAAATAAATCAGAGAGTTGGTGAAGTAGCTCAGTGCAAGTAGCTCATTCCAAATAACCACAATGCTTCTACCTCATAGGTGGGGAAACCAAGGCAGGGGGCTAGTAAAGTCAGGCCTGCATGCACATACAGTCCAATTCCCCAATCCCCAGAGCCATAAAAAATAAATAAATAAAAACTACTACACATATGTAGATATATGGATGCATATGTCATAGAAGCCAGCACATTATGAAGTCTTAGTTCATAATCAATATTTTTTCTGTATTGTAGCCTTTCAACTTCAGATCATTATCAAGTAGTTAATGACCTAGATGCAATCTTTTACTGTCCTAAAATTCAGTATCACTCACAATAGCTGGCAAGCATCTTTTTTTCTGTGCCAGAAAGCAGGAATCAGGAGTATCTTGCACTGACAGACTGGCTCAGCAAAAATTACAGTGGGAAAAACTGCAAGAAAGTGAAACAAAAAAATCCAGGTGATCTATCTACAGTTCCTGGTGTCAGGGAATATAGGCACACCTTCTCTGCTATAGGTGAAAAGCTTCAGAAGACCTGCACCTCAAGCCCTGCACTCAGCAGATACAAAGACCACAGGGTGTAGGCCACAGCCACAGACGTGGATCATGCTGGGAAAGCCCTGGGAGAGGTGTGAGCCTCCTTTCGGAGATCTCGTCATCAGAACACCCAGGATGCACTGCACTTAACTGCATCAAAATACAACTCTGCCCTTGGCAACAAATGGGTAAAATTCCTATCCTAACCAAGAAACTCAACATTTGCAAAAAAAAAAAAAAAAAAAATCGAACATTTATCAGGAAACAATTGCCATGGGCATTTTCTGCATCTGCATTCCAGATCACCACACTGCTTCTACCTCACATGTGGGGAAACTGAGGCAGAGAACTAGTAAAGTCAGGCCTGCATGCACATACAGACTCTATCCATGTCCCCTATACACATGAAATAAACAAAATCTATACTAGCTTGGAGTGGCAGGGGTGAGGCTTAGACTGGCACCATGGGTCACCAGGGCCCTTAGTCTCTTTTGCCTCAAGGACCTGTCCTCATCCTGCAAGAAGAGGATGTCCCAGCCTGGCAGAAGTCATCTCCAGCCCCATCTATGCCTGGGCACATGGCCCTCAGGCATGGCTGCCAGGCTGCTGTCACCCTGTGACTGTTGCCAGGCCAGTGTGTAGTGATGCTGGGAACTCCTTCTCATGGAGCACTCAGACATTCACAAGGTACAGCATCATGGGCTCTGGGAGGCCTGGAATCCCTGCGGTGAGACATTATTCATGTCTGCAGGGCATCTGTAGGTTGAGCAGGCCATTCCCCCCTATCAACCCAGTCCTCTGGGGAAGGGTCCCAGCATGGCCACATGGAGCTCACGACAGCACCTGAGCAGCAGTGCTGGCTGGCACAGTGCTTAGGCTCTTCCCAGGAATAGGGCACAGAGCCGACAGCGTAGCAGCCTCAGCAGCCCCAGGTTCATGGGGGAGTCTGTTTTTCTGCCCTTGTGACAACTGAATCTGGAGGCATGGAGAATGGTGGTTTATTTGGCTCTCAGTTCTGCAGAAATAGGACAAGGGGCTACATCTGGTGACAGTCTCTTAGTGACAGAGTTACAGGCAGCATAGAGATCCCATGGCCAGACACAGGGAGTTTGTGCGCATGCACATGCATAGATATGGTCTCTCCTGATAATGCTACATGTTCCCATCTGGGGCTCCATCATGACCTCATCTAGTACCAGTCACCTCCCCAAGTCCCTGCTCTAAGTGATGTGGACAGCTTTATTTTCCACCCTTTCTGTGCCTCACAATGGAAATAAATTTCAGCACAAGATTGGGAGAAGACAAACAGTACTGAATCATGTCTTTTGGGTCTCAAGGGTCCCCAGGGCTCTGGGTGGCACTCTCAGGAAGCAGTGTAGGGCCTCCCAGCCACAGGAACCCCAGCCCTCAGACGGCACCTTCCAGAAAGGTGGCTTTGCATTTTCCGTTTTCCCCTTTCATCTGAGAAGCTCTTCAGAAGGAGCTCAGGAAAATGTCATTCTGGCATCTCTTCCACATTGTGAAGGCTCTTAAGAAAGGGTGATAGCAGCACTGCTCTGAAAACAACCAGCTATAGAAAACAGATAAACTCAGCAGGTTTACAGGTAAATGGATGCAACTAAATACCATACTCATAAGTGTAATGTCAGACCCACATGTGTAAACTCTGTATTATCTCTCTAGTGTAAGACACTTAAAAAGAGTAAATAAGTTCTGAAAGTACAACAGGTACTGTGAAAGGGAAAAAAATCTGTTTAAAGGAAGGAAAATCTGGAAAGAGGAAAAGGACAAAAGAAAGAAAAAAAGGAAGGGAAAAAGACATATTTATGTAGGACCAGCGAGATAGCTTAACAGTTTAATGTGCTGCTTAGGCAAGCTTAAGCAACCATAGGGATCATGGTTCAATTCCTGGCACCACATGCTGTGCCAGCCCCATCCCCAGGGCAGGCTGAGCTAGCCATAACATAAATAAATACATAAAGTTTTAAAAAAGACATATTTATGTATATATATGAGACCTTCGACAATTGTACTGCTAATTTCTACTCGTCTGTTAAAAAGAGCAGTTGAATTTTTTTCTCTTTCCTTTTAATTTTTTTATAATACTTTTTGCCAGTTTTGCATGCTTGTATCTGCTAATCTGAACAATGAATATGAAGACAACAGTATGCAATATGACAACCATTGTTGAATTCCTATGATATCGTTCAGTGAAATTGTCACTTCTATTTTACTTTTATTATTTTTTATTTCCTTTGAAAAAGTTCACAACCTACCTCTTAGCCTGGATTACAGCCCCCCAGGAGCTATTCAGAGCAGCAGGACACCACCATCAAGCTCCTCCTCACACAGATGGCGACCCCCGTGCTTTCTCCTTGAAAGGAAAGCAGTCACCCCAGCTGTGCTTGTTGCCCTGGGAAAGTGGGTTCTGCTTCCAGCGCAGATGCGGCCTCCTTGATGATTCATGGTAGGACTGGAACTTTCACTTGCTTGACAGGGAGCAGAGAGTGGTGAGAAGAACAGAGAAAGTGTTAGTCAGCACGCACACATGTACATGCAGTCACGCAACACACACACACACACACACACACATGCATGTGCACATGCACTCATAAGCACACACAAAGAAAAAAGGAGAGAACAATGACCTAAGTGTCTTGAACCAGGAGACTACACTGCTTGTCCACAGGCACCGCAGGTCCTCACTGTCCATGCTCAGCATCTTACCTTGCTGTGATGCCTCTGTGGCAGTGACTCAGATCTACCAAACAAGAAAAACTTGGAGACTAGAGAGGAGAATGGGAGCTATGGCGCTGGGTAAATGATTCTACTATGTAAAAACACAGAGAGAACACAAATGAAAAAAATGAATGAAAAAAGGAGAGAGAGAGAGAGAGAGAGAGAGAGAGAGAGAGAGAGAGAGAGAGACCAGCTGACATAAAATGTGAGACGCCCATTACACTTCCCTGCTGTTCTTGCCTCTACCACTCACCATAGCCTGCCCTACCCTTCTTCACAGAAAAGAAAACCAAATGTGTGGGGAGAAGACACAGAAGGGGTTCAAAGCCACTCCCAGCACATAGCATGCTACAGGCAGGGCCATGGCCACTCCACAACCCATCAGCCCCATGTACCCACCAAAGTCTCCTTAGGCCCCCATCTCTCTGTTGACCTCCAATGAGAATTGCACATTCTTCAGAAAGCCCAGACTGGACACAGAGGATGGGATCAGGGGATAGAGGAAGAGGGAGAAAAGGAGAAAGAAGAAAAGCAGACTTGCTAGGAGGCGTACAGGGGAGCAAAGCAGGACATCCTGTAGCGTGTTTGCTTCCAGTTCAGAAGTGCCAGGAAGCACTCCACATCCACTGCACACTCCCAGCTCGCATTGTTCTCCCTCCCAGTAGGAGATCTCAATGCAGTGGCTGTGCTGAGCTGCTGGAGCTGGTGCTGAGATGGAGCATCAGGAAATGCACCTACCTTTCTAGGGTACAGAATCCCCATGGCACTGAATCCCAGGCCCTGCCTCTCAGGTATGTGGAAAGGGTCCTCGCATTCCTTCCTGGAAATCAGCAAGCCCCTACTCAGGGACACAGATCTGAAGCTTCCACATCCCCTTATAAGACTGCCTGGAATACACTGGCTCTTTTCCTCTAGATTCTCTTCTCTTTCTCTTCCACCTAGGGTATGTAGGCTTCATATTATGTGTCTTCCCTAGTCTGTCTCATGCTTCATGCATCAGAGTTCAGTAAATCCTCATGCTTTCTGGGCTCTAACTTTATGGACCATTCCAGAAGGTTGGCAGGTAGCCCTTTAGTTAAAAAAAAGGCACAATAATTCTCTCCTGGTCTCCTTCTAGAAACTAAAGCAGGTGGTACCTTGGGAAGTCATAGACACTGATCTAGCCATAGTTAAAGCCATTAGCAAAGAGGAACTTGTCACTTGGACGTTTTTAACCCTTTTATGGCTTTCCCTCTTAGTGCCTTCTCTGGGCTGGAAGTATTCAGTGCTAGCAGACAAGGGCCAGGAAGCCCAGGGCTACCCAGGAGCTGGAACCAACAGGGCCTCTTCTGCTTGCCAAGACGATCCATGTTTGACTATAACAGAAATCATAACATTCTGGACAACTTCCTAGACCCCAAGAAACAGAAACTGGCCCTCAGGAATGGATGATCAAAATGCTTCCCTCTAACTACAAAGCAGTCAGTCCATGATCCTGTGGTGTTCCATGTGCAGCCATGCGCAATGTCAGGAGCCCAGAGAGGCAAGAGCTGAGGGATGGGCTGAACCATTTCCTTGTGCCTATTTCCATGTCTCTGGTTGCCGTGCCCAGTGGCCTGCATCTGTTTTCTGTGCTCCCCTTGTGGAGCCATGGTTGGTCACCCACAGTGGATTTCATCCTTATTCCTCCTAACTGCCCTTCTTGAGCCATGTACCAGTTTTTCTTCTCCTACCCATGTCACATTCAGACCAGCCTCTGATAACCCTCCAGGGTTATCACATTGCAGCAATTCCGTCAGTGGAAACTGCCACATGTTACACCTCTTCCTGTGGAGACCGAAGGAGAGAATAATCGCCTCTCTCTACCTTGTCATGCCATCCTTCACTAACCATTCCAAGGACACCAAAGGAATCATCCTATTTTTCTGACTGTTCTCTGATCAACAGTTGAGAGGAGAAGGGAAAGGACATTTCTTGCAGTGCCTGTGTGTGCCTTTGCCACTAGGATAAATTCCAGATCAGTTCAGAGACCAAGGCACTGCTGCTCAGAGACCAAGTGACTTCCTAGTGGTGGCATGGTAGCATGAGACAGTCTGGATTTTGACCATGAGCTTCCTGCTCCAAAGTCCACTGGATTTCTCCCCTGAAAATGCTTCTCACCTCTCAGTTCACAGGCAATCACAGAAGGATCTTGTTAAAATGCAAATGCAGAGATAGAGGCCCTCACTGGGCCTGAAGTTCTGCCTTTGTGACAGTGCCTGGGATCCTTATGCTGCTCCCCCACTCTGAAGGCGAGCTGTAAGGATAAGATGCATTCTCCCAATTGTAAGCCTAGGCAGCCCCAAGCATCCCTCTACTGGATCTCAGGATCGGTACCTGTTCCTCCAGAATAGTAAAACATTCTCTCGTGTACCAGAGGGATTTTCGTAAGGAATCACTGTGACGGAAATCATAACATGCTTTCACTCATACATCCTAGATACTTTCTTAGATACAAAGAAACAGAAACTGGCCTCAGAAATGGATCCTCAGGGCTGGATGTATAGCTCAGTGGTACAGTGCCTACCTGGCAAGTGCAAGGTCCTGAATTTGATTCCTGGTACCAGAAAAAGAAAAAAAGTGGAACCACAAATGCTTCCAGTAATAGCAAAGCAGTTGATCAATGATCTTGTGGTCTTGTTTTTTAATTGCCCTATGCCTAGAGGACCACTGCACTAAGAAACTGAGGCAAGGAGTCTACAAATCCCAGTGTACACAAGTATGCAGGGTATGCCCAAG